>DVXP01003002.1:0-11878 GCA_018235645.1 Junonia grisea | reverse complement strand
TGTGGGTGGTCTTAATGACACCTTGTATCGATTTTGAACCGAACTAGCTGACGTCTCTTTAGGGTTGACGCAGGCAGATGAAGTGCCGGTAAAGCCACTAAAGTATCAATGTTTTCAACTTTGGTTTAAGATAATGTAGTATCTTAATACCATTCTTCTGAAATAATCTAGAAAAAAATGCCAATTTCTGTTAATATCATCCCGAAAAACCGATTCTTAACCATCAATCCATCTCTCATTAAAACGGAAAGATTCCTCCGATCACAAAGATGGGAACTCATTACGAAGTGTTATTAAAATCTGATCGCTACGGTAGATTACGCCTGAATCGTGATTTATCGAAAGTATTTCGGAATTTTCGGGTTATTTTACGTTACGTTCTAAATCGTCTTTCATTTCTTTAAAAAAATGTCCAATCTTTTTTTAATATCCAGTGTCTTGATAACTGGAGAATGTCAGCTGTTTACATCAGCATAACTAATTTCCTCTTGATTGTATAGGATCCAAGCTTTTGTCGTTTTTGGGAAATTGTCAAGTTTTATCAGTATTAAGTGGTATGGACTTCCAATTAGTTAATTAATGAAATGGCAATAATGATTGGTGAATGACATAAGTAGGCCGTAAAATATAGCCGTTTCCCACAGTATTCCACAGAAGTAACAAAAGTGAACGAAAACATTGTGAGGAAACCTGCGTGTGCAAGAAGAAATTCTGGTATGGTGACATGACACCAAACCGCAATGGAGCAGCGTGGTAGATGAAGCTCCTTAACCTTCTCCTAATTAGGTGAAAGGGCCTATGCCCAAGAGTGGACATAGACGACGATGTGTACAAGCTGATACTTTAATTTACTTTTTACTTTAGAAATAGGTATATTGCATAAATAATCCCAATCATCGTAAATCCAGTTATTCAGTGAAAGGCGTTTATGTGAGTGACATGATTAACAATACAATAACAATAACAAGAACAACAGAAGCTAATCTACATATCTGCGTGATGTATGGAGTGGTACATAATATGTGCTCACAAAGGAACATTGATTTATGCGAATAGATGATTATTGCATACGAGGTGGGTTTAGATATGAAATTAATGATTTATAACAGTAATATTCCAAGTGAAGATTTTCGATGTAAATTAATTGTAAATTCTGAATGGCAATGCCAAAAATGTGCATCTATATTTATAACCGTCACCACTTTTTATGATATAAATTTTTGACTCCTAATCTCTTTAGAACTTTCCAAAATTTTGTTTTAGTAGATTCAGAAAAGGCATATAAGTACCCAGCAAATTTTTAGTCTTATAGTTCAGAAAATTTCATTTTTCTGGGAATATTCGTCCTCACAGACATTGTACAATTCGAGAAACTACAATTTATTGCAAAATATAAGATTGGAACAAAATCAGTGGACCCGAAAGAATTTGAATAAACGTCGTCGCTAATAACAAAAAAGAAACGTCACAAACGCTTTACATAACGTTTCTAAAGAATAATTTTTAATACATTTTCATCCGCGATGTAAAGATTAAAAAATAATCTCTTGTTATCTCGAAAGACGGGAAAGGCAAAATTTTCTCTCAACAGAATAAATCTGTCAAAGAAAATTTTATTGCACAACGAAGTACAAAGTAGCTCGTGCCGGCATTCCATAGCGTTTACTATCTGTCTAGCCTTTTTAAACGACGGATCAAATAGAAAATGGTATAAACGTCCCAGAGAAGCCGAGCAGCGCGTAATTTCCGCTCCTCACCATTTTTGCATTTTCCATGCCATCTCGCCCGTACCTCCCGCTATTAATAACAGCGAAAATATACCCGACGCTCGAAACAAAACTCGGCAAAACGTTCAATTAAAAAGGGCTGGCGGTGACGGACGGAGATAGCGTCGGAACCATTGTTCCGATTATCGGTCTCTTTGTTTCATTTACACATCGGTAGTTGGAGCGTGAACGGGTGCGGATAAAAATGCGTATCGAATCCGCGGTTTTTCGGATGCGGCGCACGTTTTTTTCGATAATGAGGCGAGCAGGACTTGCGAGGCTCCGTATTGTACATTCAATCTTGGGCAATTTGAGCGGGCCGCGTTATTCGAGCCCTTTATTCCTTTGTATCCATTTACAGCTGTTGATTTGGGCGCGGACGTGCCTGGATCATCACTGCGGGTATCGGCGAGGGCATCGGTATACTGCGAGCGTTCGAGTGCCTTCTCCGCCTTTTGCCGTTACGCTTGCGTTTCCTTTGTTTCTCTTTCATCTACCGTGGCGTGAGTGAGGTCGTTAAATTCAAACGCTTGCCAGGGATATCTATATGTTAATTTCTTTGTTATATTTTCATTAAAAATATATTTTGCCTTGGAGATATTGATAGCAATTTAGCAATTCAAACACGAAAATTATGAAGATTGTCCTTTTATATATCTACTATTGCATTAATATTTCGATTTCGTTCTCTAAAACCTTTTAGCTTTGATTTAATATAAAATGTACCAAATATCCTCAATACTTAGAATAACATTATATGAATTCAATTTTGTATAAATCTCCAATTCGTAAAAAAATAATACATTCCAAAAGATATTTTTACTGGATACAAAATAAGGTTTCATTTATAAATGGGAAAAATCAAAACGCGTGAAGCTTGTCGAAAGCAAACTCACCAAATATTTGGACAAGCGAGTCGAATGGGAATCAAATTAAATTCTGGTGAAAGTATTTGATCGCGCCTGCACCTATAAATAAAATGAGCTGGAAACGAAATGTTTCAGTGTTTTTTATTAAAATATCACACCTTTTCACTCATGAGAATAAAAAATACAAATAATAGCACGAATCGAAATATTTGTACTGCTGAGTTTGTACAGACAAACAATTATACTGCGCAAGCAACAAAAAATGGCAAGAGTATTAAAATATATTTTTTTTTCGATACGATCAACTACTTTTGTTTTTTAAGTTTCATCTTTTTCACGTTCATAATCTAGACAGACAAATTGTATTTCATTTGGTGAATAAAATTCAATTTTTAAATAGCTATTGCAAAAATTGCGACAGAAAGGATTGAATCCTCCAATTTTATTTTGAAATGAAGTGGCACAGTTTCTGAATTGTATCTCAATTTATGGAATAATTGGAATTGAAAAGAAAAACAAAACAGTTAAAATTTCACAGGCATCTTTTCTTGACGAAGAATTTAGAATTTCGACAGAATTGAAAGTTTAAAATAGACAGTTTGGTTGTGGAAGAAAGTGACATAAATGGGAGAATACGTGTTTGATTTGCAAAAGATGGAAGGCTTATAGAATTCACGTTGTAGGCATGAGGATATCGGGACAATATTTCTACACAAACCCTGAAATATTTTTAACAATTGATGTATTAAAGCTGCAACATATCCCAAACAAACAGGCAATGAAATCACACTAACCAATTCCTCTCCACAATTTCTGGAATCCTAATATTGGAAATGAGGCATCAACGGACATCGGCAAATAACTGACGAGCTGCAAACAATGGTAATGCCAAACCGATGCCGAGCCGACCGCTTGATTTGCGGGTTCTGAATGACTAAAGGGACCATTCACGTTTAGATCGCTGGTACCGACTATTTCAAGAACTGTGTGTAACAATAACAACACACAACAAAGAATATTTTATAAAGTGGCGAATTTAAGCTTAGTGCCACCCTAATTCATAGGCTGCCAAATAAAGAACCTTAAGGAAAAAAAACATAGTCAACATTCTCCGTTCCCTATCTTAGATATAATAATTGAGCTCAAAAAGGTCGTTCGCCTAATTTTCAACTTTTTCGCCCCAGAAAATCTATTTTGCTACCCTTAATATTGTGCCACCCTTGACCTGGGCCTAACGGGCCTATGGATAAATCCGCCACTGATTTTGTACAAAATGATATGTAAAGTAGTAAAACGAAAGATGCTGATGTTATATTGCAATTATAGGAGTATACAAATGTGGATTTTTTTATTGAAAACGGCAAGTCAATGAGCAGGCGGATAAACTAATGATTACTGATCACCACCTCCTATGAATATTTGTAGAAGAACTACAAATTCTTTGAGGATCTGTATGGTGCACGGTGGTCTAATTCTGGAAAAACGTGTGGTGTGATTTACATCAGTAACGTCTACAATCAAGTATCTAAGTATTATCAAAACCATCTCAAGCGAGATTGGCTTAACGGCTTTTGTCGTTGTCTTTGTTTGCGTTGGTCTTGTCTGAACTGTCGCAACATGAACAGCCAGTTTTAAACGACTGGTGTAGATGTCGCCGTGTCATGCCGCGGTTAAACAGTGTAATGCGGCTACTAATGACAAGTCTGGATATTAATTAGTGCTATAACAGCGGAATAGCTGTTTACGCAAACAATTTCCGGATATTACGATCGCCCAACTTCGATTGCGGTAATAGAGAAAATTGCTGTTATTGAGGATACATTAGTACAAATGTTTGGCGATTGTTTATAGATACGGTATTTTTGTTGTTTTGCTTTGAGGTTAGGTTAGGTTACTAATTATTGGAAATTGGCATTATTGAAAAATGTGGGGGATTAAAATGTAGGTATAATTAACTCTTATAAACTTTGTGTGATTGTGAGGAAATTAGTTAAATCTATTATCAAATAAATACTCTTTAATAAAAAAATCATGTTTTTTCGAAAATTTAGTTTTTCTTCATCGATAATTAAATAAACTATCAAAATTAAGCATTGCACATGTTTCAAGATTAAACCTTGACGTATTTATTGGACATTTATGTATTTATCTCTAACAAATTCTATCAACAAAAATTCGCAACACAGCGGAATTTTTGATTCGCGAATTTTTGATTTGATGTTTAAGTTTAATATTATTTCCCCACTTGTGGAATAACACGAAATAATAAATAAACAAAGAGATATTTCTATCAACAAATATTCTACTCACACTCTAGTCTTAAAAAAGAAATATTTTTTAAGGTTGGACATTTTCTTTTCCAAGCAAGTTTTTCCTTTACGAACCATTACTGTTTCTAAAAAATATAACCCTCTTTAGGGCGATTTGGGGGTATGAAAGGATTTTAGACGAACTTGTCAGAAGCCATGAGTCGGTATTTTTTGTCCCGATCATCAGTCCCGGTTTTTTCGTCTATATAATCGTTACACCGACGCTAAGGCGGGTTTGAAAGGCAATTTCATAGATATTACGTATCAATTTCTCATACTATCGCCTTGCGTGTTCTACACAATGTGTATTGACCGGTTTTTTTGTAGTCGTGTTTAAGAGATTCTTGAGGATAGTTGCTTTATTTAAGGGTTGTCACAATGTTATTTATAAATAATACACGGAAGAGCCATGCATTTGCACGAATGGGCAGGCTCGACCGGAGTGATACCACGGCCTCACAGATAAAATGACGTTTGCGTCGTGTTTCGCCGCGTGATTGAGGGTACCGGAGGCCCAATTCTCCACCCCTTCCCCATTAATTCCCCGTCCATTCCCCCTCCATTCCCCTCCCCTTTGGTATTGCAAATGTCTATGGGCGACAGCATTCACTTTCCATCAGGTGATCTTTCAGCTCGTTTGCCGCCCTATCCCATAAAAAAAATGATTTTTTTTCTTGGTTTACATTAGCCACTTATTTAAGTGATAATCTTGTGTTTTGTAGTGTTTTGTACCTTTGCATTTTGAGTCCTAAATGAGATATAGATTCATGAATCCTCATGACCTTAAGAGAAATATTAAACAAACTATTTTACAATTGTAAATTTAAAAAAAATAGTGACTTTAGACTACCTACATGAATATCTGTATGTATAATTGTATACAGAATTATGATTAATAATAATCTTTCCTAGTTCTGTGGCTATAAACTTCGTATACGATTGCCTAATACCTAATACGACTATCCATCTTAGTCAGAACTCATGAGTAGGTTCATCTGCCGAGCCATCAATTCTATAATTTATAGCTGTCTCACATTATTTCATAATTAAATGGAATATTGATTGATTATATTATAAATTGCTAGCTTTCATGTTATACATACAGATTAAAAATAGGTCAAGTACTGTAAAGTATTATGTTTATGACAATCAATTTTTTTTTGTTTCGGCAGAGAAAATACCAAACACTTCTCCACCGTGGGAAAGCCATGCATTTGCACGAATGGGCCGGCTCGACCGGAGTGATACCGTGTCGTGTTTCGCCGCGTGAGTGAGGTTACCGGAGGCATAATTCCCCATCCCTTCCCCATTAATTCCCCATCCATTCCCCCTAAAAGGCCGGGAACGCATTTTGTAGTTCCTTTGGTGTTGCAAATGTCCATAGGCGACAGCATTCACTTTCCATCAGGTGATCTGTCAGCTCGTTTGCCGCCCTATCCCATAAAAAAACCTGTCCATCTTTCCTGTCTTTTTGCGTCGATTAGTCTCTAAAACGGCTGAACTTGTCAGTAAAATTCTTGTCAACAGCGATATTGACAGAAGTTATACTATCACATAGCTGGTGTCATAAGGAGCGATACAGACTACTTTTATTTTAAAATCGGAATTAGGTATCCACAAAAAAAAGTAATTGTCTTTCGCGTATGAAGTCACGTTAGTACAAAAATAATTGCAACTTATTCTTTCTAAAATAAGAACAAAAATGAAACGTTATATTTATTTAAGAAATATAAACAAAGCTACAGGGTTAGTAACATAGTTAAGGCTGTATATTGGCCAGTTATTTATCAAGTCCTGCGGTGAGACGTCACGAGTACGGACAGACGGACAGATTTATGAGTTGCGAGCCTGCTCTTGCTCTTTAGCTTCCCTTGGTGTTTGAGGATGGCGTGACTTATGGCGGAATATATTACGTGAGAATATTTGTGTTGAACTGTATAATTATTGTTAAGTTATCTTTCAATGCCGTGTATAGTACAAGGGACCTTTATGTTTTGTTCTAATAGGAATGCGAGCCCACATATTATGGGCATAAATTGGAGGCTGTAAATTTACGATACCTAAAAATCTTCTCTATCAAGAAGATTAGAATGTTCATATTTGAAAAGTAAAAAACGTAGAATTTCCAAGCACCTTGTACGACAAACCAATTTAAAATACTTATTATTATCAAATTACAAAAATGAAAACAAATCATTTACAAGCACATAACGATAATAAAATTCTCATTTACCGCCCACACTATAACCCAACCTTTTTCAGTAAACAACATAGTGCCTCTATAGTCCGGGCGCCAACTTACGAAATTGAATTATAACGGCTACGAAAAATAATAGTGGAGGATGAGAACTCGCGTCTCGATAACTAAAGGAGCCATTCACGGCAAGAAGGTCGTAAGTTTCACGTATCAGAGTCGTGTCGTGACAAGTTCGATGTGAATTGTGACACGAACTATGTATTTATTTGAATTTAAGATAAATTTACAGGTACATTTTTGTGACTCGTAATAATCATATTTGGAATGACTTAATCATTTTTATTTTGCCTATATCTAAAGTTTATTTTATTAGGGACTTTCTTTTGTTTTAATTAATCTTATAATTTTATTGATCAATAAGTAAATTTGTAACGTAATTTAAAAATGTCTTTTTTTAACATATTAGCATTAAATGAAAATGTTCACACGACAATCATGACGTGAATGGTCTCATATAAAGCAACACGGAATACACTCATTTTCCTCGACATATTTATGGTATAGGAAACTTTTTAAAAGGAAGCGATTTCTGATAACTTTATTTCGCGTCGATACTCTCTAGGAAAGTATTATTTTCCTTATATTTTATATTAAACGGCGCTAGGCGTGATAACGTTTACAAACTTACAATTGGTGAACGTTTATACGAGTATAACATACTAAAAAGATAGTACATATATGTACGTAAATAATACGTTGGCCCAATTCCCAACCCCTTCCCCATCCATTCCCCCTAAAAGGCCATTTTGTGACACCTCTGGTGCTACAAATGTCCATGCATTAGTCAGCATTCACTTTTCATCAGGTGATCTGTCAGCTCGTTTGCCCCGTATACCATTAAAAAAAAACGTAGGTTCTTTGAACTTAAGTATTTTTCAATATGTATAAAATTATAAAAAATTTTAGAATGACCCTAACCATTGAATGATTTTCATTTAAATTACAAATATTTTTAAAAAAATTTAAAAGTCACCTCATGATTAAGGGTTTTTATAATACCAAGTTGTATTTAAAATATAACGGTAGTGTTTTAAGGAACTAAAAAAGGTAATCTTGTCACAGTTGAGTTACTCGGTCTATTCTTTATTTAGACATTAGCCGACGACCTAAAATATTTGAAACCTAGATAGTACTAAATCTTTTATAAGAAGTCAACAATGGAACAGACGACGGTCAGAATGTAGCTTCAACGTCCAATGGATTCCAAAATGGAGTCATACGACGCGTCCCTCCAGTGAAGCGGAAAAACACTGCGAATGGAAACAACTCAAGTCAAATAAAACGGAACCTTCTAGAACGAAAATGTTAAGAAACTAATAAATTTCCATCAATACCGAACATCACCAATAATTCGATTTCGGCTTTAGTTTTTGGGTGTTCTCCCGAGAACCTAAATCAAACTTAGGCTATTATCGAAACTAGTTTACGTTAACTGGGCTGTTTCGTAAATTTATTAACTTCGAATTGTGTTAGTTTCAAAACTCTGCTTACAAAACCTATTGTTGTGTTTGACTTCAAGGTATACTGTTTATTTTATGATTAGCACGATAAATTAATATCGAAACTGCAAAGTTTTGTTGTTATACATCTAAAACTTTGAATACTTCTTCCAGTTCGGCTGGAATTATTAGTTTGTTGATTGCTTCCAGATCGCTGATAGTGTAATAGCTGGAAATTACTTGCTCTGGAAGATTCCGATCGATTGTTGAAGGTTAAGGTCGTTGATATTTTACACGTGTATAGTCTGCTCCAACCCTATCGCTTGCTCTTATACCTTCCACATCGCATCCATCATCCTGTTCAAGATATTCTGTTTCATAAAGTTAAACATTTATCTGCCCATATAATAAAGTAGCAAAGCGTGATATTCATGTGTAAAATATTTCTATAATTTTTAATTTTATGGATATTGCCGACTTCATAAAAACGAATAAAAATATCCCATGTTCTCTATTAATATCATATACGTGTTTAAATAATTTATAACAACCTCAATTAACACCTGGCAAAATTTATTTTCAAATCGCCTAATTCGTTCGTTCTTTAACTTCATGTGAACGTCTTTTCTTTGGATCTTACAATTTTGTTACTCAATAAGGTATTCAAGTCTCTCAACATCTTATTACAATGTCTTATATTATTATGTATGTAAGTGTTCACATCATTGAAAACCTGTCAATGTTTGAGGCGTATAAGGTAACTCCCGGAATTATAGGAGTTTCAGGAGATTATCTCCGGGGAGTAAACAAACTGTAGTCCCACCTTCAAAGTACACGAAGTTGGGCACTGCTCGTTTATTAATGACCAACAAATATTTAACAAGTTTAACAGTTATACCTGTCTTTGATGTATTCAGTTTTTAATTGCATATGAACAATACACAAAATGTTGTTAGCCAAAATTCGAAACAATCTCTTTTTATTCATGTTTTTAATTCAAAGACAATGTAAATCTCGAATCAATCAAACTTATGTATACCCTATATAGTGATTAAATATGGTAAAACCTATTAAGTTCTCTAGGAAATTCAATAGGTAAATTAGAAAAAATATTCAAACAGTCATGATTAGGCACATTAAAAACTCATCGTTAAAACTCAAAAAAAAAGCTTCTCAAACTACTTAAAATAACGGCACCTACCAAAAATAAAGGTATCATTATTTTCACTTCAAGATTTAATAAAAACCAAGGCAAGCATCTTAAAATCATAAAATAGTGTATAAAAATTCACCTCGGAACGGTAAAATACGTGAGAGTGGCTCTCCACCACCTGGAGGCGAAGAGGCGATAACTCAGGGCGAGAGAAATCTTTAACAAAACTAGTGGGTTCAAATATAGTTGAAGGAATAGAAATATCTGGTGATAAAAATATTTCTGGAAAGTTCTGGTATGTTTGATTTAATTTGATGCCATTGTTAGTCAGAGATACGAAGATTGCACGCTGCTATGTTAGTACTTTTTAAGCCTCAGTTGTCTTTAAGTATTTAAAAGACAGTTGAAAGACAAAAAGAAAAATATATTTTATTCAAATAGGCTGCTGGAGCACTTTTGAATAGTCAATTTAAATGTATTTTTTTTAAATCTTTGACTTATTTTTAATGTTACTGATTTTATTTTCTACTTTCTCTTAATGACTTCACATTTCTGAATTTAGCATATCTTTATCGAACAAGCCAAAAGTCACTTTAGCTTATGATCAGTCACTGGATCGTCTTAAATCGATTCCATACATTTTGAATTTTCTAGAAACGAATTCACCAATCTTTGCATAACTCTATATATTACATAAGGCTTGAATCATGCACATAAGAGCCCACTCCATCAAAACGACAATCCTCATTGAAACCATAAATTTATTTAACGTATTATATTGAAAATAAATCTATATTTTTACGATTCTCATATATATTCCGAATGGAATATTTTATCCAAAAATCCAGTTCGAAGGTTATTCAGTGGAATTGTGAAACTTAATCGGAGGATCGCTTGTTTGCTCCCCAGTGGGGATTGGACGATTTCCAAAAGGACATCGTGGTTATGCATGGGGTGCATGGGATAATAGCTCGTATACCATCGTGTTAAGGGTTTTTATTGCGTAAAATTAAACACAGATTTGTCGAACGTACTGACCAACATTCTAACACCGCTACTTTTATTTTATGTATTGTATTTCCGAACGGCCATGAAAATTGTGGGGTTAATGTTGTCGGGTCGTGTATAGAAATACGTAAGATGTGTGAAGGTGTAATTGTATCACAGTAGTATATTTATTATTATCGAATGTGGAAAAGTTCTTGGAGTTTATTTTCATTAGAAAAGAGGTATTATTAATTGTTGATTGAATTGCTCTTACAATTGTTTTAGACAATACCATACATACAAGTTGTTATTGCATATTATTGAAATATTTCCGCTCTGAACTTTTAGATCAAAATGTATGTACGGATACTCTTAATGTCTTACTTGTTGTAGTCAAAAATATGTATATATTTCGAAAAGGTGATTCTGCTTTTCTTTTCTAGAAGTAATTACAAAGTCCCTAATGGATAAGACATTTCATGTTATAATAAAAATTTCATAAAACGAGGATTGAAAGCAAGTCATGTGATGAACAGCGAATAATAAATTTATTCCAGGTGTCAAGGCATTTTTACACAGAATTCATACCTAAGTAATTCACCATTAATTTTAAAGCATCCCATCATTACATCCTCGTTCTGCTAACATGTTTTCTAACAAAAAATTACGAATAAACTTTAATAAATTATGAGCACAGCGAAAACCTTTTAGGATTAAAACGTTCCCATAATCTACTTACACGATTATGAACGAGATACAAAATACGTAGAAACCATAAAATTTTCCGGTATGCTTTTATTTATCCGAATATTGGTATATTATCTGGATTAATAAAAAAATATTCAAATAGAAAAATCGTGGTGATTTTTTGAATTGGAGAGAAAAATCGAAGGACTAATAGTTGAAAACTGTTACCACCAAAATATGTAAACATATATATTTTGATAGCGGACTTGCGATTCGTGTAACAACATTTTGCATTACGTAATTAATCTCCTGGACCACGACACGTGGCTAAAACGGATGACGTCATATCATGCTTGTCAAACAATCTTACCATGGCACGTTACGTCTTCTTAAAACGGTATTTTGTAAGCA
>DVXP01003001.1:0-11880 GCA_018235645.1 Junonia grisea | reverse complement strand
TAAATGTCGTCATTCAATGAACGCGCTAGTGATTCAATTGAATAGCGGATTCAACAAGATGACTGCGACATATATAATTTTAAAGTGGGTAGTTTTGTATAATATTTATATTCCGACCGTTTAGTTTTGAATACATTAAACGAGTTTAAAGGTTTTAAAGTAGACGGCAATGTATTATAATACTGTGCGCCCTCATACGTAAACATTTTTTTGCCCAGTTTTGTTCTAGTCTTGGGTAAAACTAAGAAAATGAATACTTTACCTAAATTATTAATTTCGTTGTGGATGTAGACAGGACCTTGGTAAAACACATAAATTACTTTTTGATGCGATACCTGATATTCACGTAGAGTTGCGGGCAAAAGTTAGTAACATTTCATAGTTAGGATAATGAGCTGTTTACATGGTGTTTATGTAAAGGACGGTAAATATTAATTTTGCTTAAATAGCTAGATGGGACCCTGAAGATATGCTCGTAATTATGATTACCCGGACCCTTAGGTGTAAACTTAGTTTTGATAGTTTTTGATAACCTAAAACTTGCTTAGTATTTTTTTTGACTTTGTAGCAGCGCCGGTTATGAAAATTTCACTAGAGGTTCTATAATAGATAATATGTTGAGTATTTTCATGATCGATGATAAAAATACTAGCACGAAACACACATGACAGATATTTAAAAAGAAATATTGAAGTAGTTAATTTCGAAATATAATAGGGTTAAGATAATATTGTATTTGTGCATAAAGATATGTCAAAAAGTAAAATAAAATAAAACAATTCCAAAAAGGAAATGATTTGAAAAATTGACGAAGCGGCAATATTAAGTAGAAAATAGGCGTTGCAGTGCAGAAGAAAAAAGAATAGAGTACAGAGGTGAGGCTGGATTAGGTACTGGGGGATCGCTTTTGCAGCGATCATAGGCCCTGATTCATACGGCGCCCCTAGCTTAGCCATCCTCTATGTGACATATACAAATTGAGATAAAAAGGTCGACACCCTCCGTTCCTTATCTAAAATATACTATTTTCGCTAAAAAAAGCCTGCATAAGTCCCACTGCTGGGTAAAGGCCTCTCGCTTAATAAGGAGAAGGTGAACTCCGGGTGAAGGTGCTTAATCCACCACGCTGCTCCACTGCGGGTTGGGGAATAAAAATAAGGATTTTTAGTTTCGAGATATTGAAGTTAAAGTCAAAGTTAAAATCTAATTTAATTTAATAAATAAAGTTAAAAGCTCAACAAAGTTGTTCGTTTTTTGTTTTATTTTTTTACTGCCGGTATTGGGTCGGCACGCTGCAGAATCAGCAAGAAATTCTATAAAACTTGAAACGATAAACACGAAGTACGGTACAATGTAGGACTTTTATCCGACAAAATAGTTAGCTGTAACATTTTTGCGTCATGAAACAAAAAAAGCCTTTTTCGGTTCACTTGAACTAAAGTCCTACATGCATTGAGAGATACTATGTATTGTAAAATCGGCTTTATTTTGTGACGCATAAGAGTCACAGTTATTAAAAAAAAAGATAATATAAAAAATGGTAACAGAAAAGATATATCAAGAACGGAATCTTATAATCAGTGGCGGATTCATATGGCACCCCTAGCTTAGCCATCCTCCATATGACATATACCTATACAAATTGAGCTTAAAAAAGATCGACTCCCTCCATTCCCTATCTTAAAAATAATATTTTCGCTAAAAAAAGATCGTCCGCCTCATTTATAACTTCGAAGCGAATTTTGGTGCCCCTCAAAATCTGGCGCCCTGGTCCGAGCTTCACGGGCCTATGGATAAATCCGCCACTGCTTATAAATCCATATAAAAATGAATTGCTGTTCGTTAGTCTCGCTAAAACTCGAGAACGGCTGAACCGATTTGGCTGATTTTAGTCTTGAAATAATCATGGAAGTCCAGGGAAGGTTTAAACGGTAAAAAAATTAAAATATTGCGAAGAAATTTTCTATTTAAACATGTAAAATAAAGACGTTATAGTGACACTTTGATTGACATGACAACGTCTGTCGGGTCCACTAGTAAATCCATAAATTTCAAAATCTGTCAAGCCTTTTTGTCTATAAGTATAATGTAGCCGAATTACAAACTCGCTTGTGCGCCAAAACATTATCCTTTTCTACGCAGTTGGGTACAAATTAATTTCAACGTTAAGGGTAGGTATCTTACAAGGGATCCAGGTCAGCTATTATGTATAAAAGTCTTATGAAAAGTAATAAATTACATTGTAAAAATCCCTTATTGGACAAAGGTTGCAACTCTTTGCTTAAGCGGCGGAATCTTACGATTTATTATTGGGGCACATTGTAGACGAAATACGATCGAAGTTTATTAAATTCTACCGATTTTTATAAAAGGAGGAGGTGTTCTATATTTGTTATCTAGGTACAGATTTACCGGAACATACATTTACTTATTATTATTGAAGTGCTGGCGTGGTTCATGCATGGACGGCTCGTAGTGCTTTATGGAACCGGATGTGTGTTTAGAGACTGCCAAATCTGTCAACTTCCCACAGCGCATATATACTTTATGACCATAAACAAAACCCTTTAGAAACTTGTATTTTATATAAAGAAACTATCTTATCAACAACTATAGAACAGGAGGTCCTCAAATGGACCGTATTTTCTATAAATGTGTTTTCGTCTAAAACTTGGCTAAATAGGTATTTGTGAATCGATCAAAAATCAGTTTAGTAGTTACTATTTTAGTAAGTACCTTCTCCCTAATAGGAGAAGAGGCCTATGCCTAGCAGTGGGATATATACAGGCTGTGTTACGTTTTGTTTTTGTTTAAGTAAAATGTAAATTATTATTTATTTTCAGTTTAGACTTTAGATGATTTTTTTGAAGGATTATTTATACGTAAGATTCGGAGTTTCAAATCGAAAACAAAATCTCGACACTTGTATTTAACGTGATTTTTTATTTATTTGAAATAACAAATTTCGTTATAGCACAACGAATTATTGATTTTTAAATTAAGTACCTATTTATTGTTCTTTTATTTTTAAAGGTTGAGCATACTGGTCTAGTGTTAAAAAACTATTTATTAATTTTAAAAAGTAATTTTACTGTCTGTAAACTTTAAAAAATCGCAAAAGATTTTTTTTCAATAACAAAAACGCAGATATGTTTTATGTAGGTAGGTATAACATATAATATACTTGATTACAATGATAAAAGTCAGCACTACTTTTTATATAACATGCCTTTCATTTAGTTAACATACCTACTGAGTTAGTAGGCACTCAATAGGCATGTTAACAAGCTATACCTAATACCTATATAATCTTTAGTTCAGTTCATTGCTTATTGTTAGTATTATACATACACTTCATCTAAGAGCCATGTTGGTCAAGACATACGCTACCCTAAATAAAAACAATAATGAAATGAGACTTGCCAAACTGAGCTATAATTCTCTAAATACATCTCTAAAAATCTTAAGAAAGCTACTATTTTTAATAAACAAAGCATTAACATGTTAAACGTGTATTTTAACGCGATAAAAACCCATTAAAAACTATTAATTGCATACCAATCTGTCACACGCGCGTCGATATATTGCAGAGGGCAGCACTCGTGGTGTCTATCAGTTACCGCCCGTGCCTGGGCCGAAGCGGACGTGCGCGGGGACGCTATCGATCCCACTGATACTACCACGAAATCGCACCAAAAAAACCAACCAAACGCCAAACGGTGCCTCGATTGTTTACGTCATGAATAAAAAATTAAAAATCTGACGTAAATAACGTTATAAATGGTACGTAAAGTGGTAAATACGCCTCTCGTAACCCGGACTATCGTGTACCAGGATCAGAGGGAGAGAGCCGCTCGGAAGAAGGATAGGCAGATACATAAAACGTTTTCGTGTCATAATTAAAATTGTAATTGAAAATCTGTTTTGTTTTCTTTTTTTTTAATTTTCAATCTGTTAACGGTTGTAGTGGCCAGTGTGTAAAGTGATGTGCGTTTGATAAAAACTGTAAGTATTTTTTGGGATAGTGCAATTTTTTTAATGCATTTTTTGCTTCTGCTTTTTTTGTTAATTTATTAATTTGCTTTAATCATTTGGCTGTTGCTTTTTTGAAATGTTATGTTCAATATTTATTTATTAAGGGTTGTGCGTGTTTTGTAGAAATAAAAGTCTTATACTTAGATTTGTTTTATTTTTGTTATTAACGATTTTATTTATTTTATTTTTTATTTAATAAATTATTTAACGACTGTAATTTTGTGTGTTTTTAATTGTTTTTGCTACTACCAATTTAATAGTTATCTTTATAGATGAAGTTTTTTATACATATAAAACATATAATTACATGTTAACATTACTTAAGCTAAGTTTAATAATAATAATAAAAAAACAACGTTAGTTAAATCAACGTAAAATACTAGTATATAAAATAGTTAAAACTGAAAAAGAGACCGATAGAAGAACCCAAAGGTGCTATTCAATCGATTTTGAAGAAAAATTGAAAAAAAAACCGCAGAATCTTTCCAATTTAAAGTAGGTATGTCCTTTCAAATAGAAAAAGAATTTTCACAATCGATTTATAAATAATGGAAGTAACAAACATAATAGCCCACAAAGTGATGGGTTTCCTTTTTTAAAGTAGGTTGAATTGTTTTTTGAAAAGTATTCCTCTTATCTTTGAATAATTTATTTAGCTTTAAATTATAAATTAACTTAGTCTTAAAACCTTTCGAAGCTTTTTAGTTGTTACATAAGGAACAGTGTAAATAATAACTGAAAAAGGCGTATAGTATTATGTTTCTTTTAAAACAACCAATTGATATTTGAAATTGATTTCTATGTTAATATATCAAGCTGAAAAATGTTAGTGTTTTTCAAACAATACTATGAGTACGAGGGAGCGGGAGATTTGGCACAGTTAACTTTTAATTAAAGAAAGCGAGCATTAAACTAATATTGATTTAATTTATAGAAAAGTAAACATTACTAGACACTTTACAATATTGATGATTTAAAATAATATTGTGACTTATCACAATATCTCTGGAACCGTTACACCAAGAGACTTGAAGAACAGGAATATTATTTTCGTTCTGTAAAGGTCCTTTAGACAGATTTTACAAAATTCCGGTCCTAAAGGTGTAAATATGTGGTAAAACATTTGTATGCATGGAACTATTAGAAGCTAGAGCTAAACACTCATATGTTTTGTAAATACATACATACATATATAAATTGTATGTAAGAAATAAGACGTAAACAATGGTTTATGATCAAAATTCGATCACAGTTCACCAGCATCAATAAATATCTTGTCTACAGTACATTTGATAAATTCGAAGCAGGTGCGGTGACGTTATACGTTCAAAGAGTAGTATTATAGATTTTATAATATACTGTCGAAAGTATATTTAGTTTTTTTTTATGAGACTTTCTATTAATCACGTCACTAACAATTAAAAAAAGCTTTAGATCTCTATCTTTCGGAATGCCAAAAAATCCAAAATTACTCAACGGATTTTCATGCGGTTTTCGCTGATGGATTAGTTTATATATGAAAAAGTTCTTATCAAAAAGAAACAGCTTACTTGAAAACACAAAATATATAGGTTTTAAGCAACCTACTTAAAACTTTTTTAGTTAATTTGATTTAGAACTTATGATACCGTAACGATTTTGAAAAATTAGAATATTTGACTGGCTTCAAAGTCCTAAAAGAATAACAAATATTTTTCTAAATCAGTCAAAAATAACAAAATTATCAAACATCAAAAATTCAAGTTGAAAACCTCCCTTTTTAAGGTCAGAAAATGCCCATGAGCAAAATCTTTCCCACCTCATTAAGAGGCATTCAGCCTCAGACCTCTAACAATACACGAGGGACATATCAATTTAGGTCCCATAGATGACCGCGTATTAACAAACACCTTTGTTAATGCAGGGGTCACCTCTTTTGATAGATCTATCTTTTAGAGGCAGAATGGGAGTTTGCTATTGTGCAACAAACAGCTTATTTCGAAAGGAAAAAAAAATGAAATATTGTCTTTGAAAGTTGATGTATTTGTTTTTTATGGGGTTAAGATGTGTTGATTATTTCTTACTTCCTACATGCCTTCTTCTTTTCAAATTTATTTTTTTTAATATTTTCGATAGGTATCTTTCACACATAACCTAACTAACAGCGCCTCTAGCAAAATTTTGATTACAGGCGCTGTTAGTCAATGCACGCAAAATTAGTCGAATAGTCCTTCAAAACTCGTATTAAGGGATGCTATGGCATTTAATAAATGACTCATTTTTTAATTTGTCTGTTATCCCTAAAAATAAAAACAGAAAAATAACCTTGAATCAACCGAAAACACTAGTTCGGAGGTACGGAACTCTGAACGAATTCTGATCCCATTTTCCAGTTTATTTCTTTAACGGAAGCGTTGTCTATCTCCTCTTGTGGAATTTATCTAAGTAGGTCATACGGGTGTTTGTCGTGCTTTGCTTATTTGTCGGGTTTTCCGGATTAACATATAAGATGTTTTTTCCACGTTTATTAAGGACTGTTTTTTTATTTAAATGAGGCGGTGTTGATTTTTTAAAGATTTTTATTTTCTAGTGACGTAAAAATGTAAAAGTAAGCACAGTAATGATGTAAGGGGTCGTTCAAGTATTACGTAATGCAATTTTTGAATATTTTAGACCACCCCAATGAAAAAAATCGATAATGTTTCATTCAGTCCGGAAAAAATTATGCCCTCACATATAATTGCCTATAAAATCCAATATACTAAACATTCAGCTTCATAAAAAAAAATGGCAGACCAACCATACCTTGCCTAGTTGGACCCATGATAACCTTCAATCAAATGTGATGAGTACTTGTAGAAATAAATGTTGTAAAGTTAACAACAAACGCGCGCGCGTTAACGGATAATCAATTATTTGCGAAAATGGTCAACTTTGAATAGATATACTAAATAGCAGATAGTACTTACAGATTTCATATTTCTGTAAACAATGTAATACATTCTTAAGTTTACTCCCATATAGTTTATATTTTGATTTCCCTAATTTTGGAAATCGAGTTTTGAGCGTTACTTTATATGACGGGGTCCCAACGTGCGACGTGTATATTCATTTTAAAGCAATGTACGTTCAAAAGAAATATAGTTATGTTTTGCATTTAAAATGTTATGTCCTTAAAAAATATATAGAGTGTAAATCGAGGTAGGTTTGAAAGGAGAGATAGCAATTAGTGATAGCTTCGTCTAAACGTTCATATCCCGTTGATGTCTACAGTCTGATTTGTACTGAGATTTTAAAGAGTTGGTGATGATTTTAGCCCTAAAATAAAAAATGATAAAATCTAAGATTAATGGTAAGGTTAAAGGTGTTCTAAGGTTGATGAGAAAAGACATATTTGTGCCATTTCACTATGTAGGAAAACATAGGACTTACATTATGTAATAACATATCAGTTTTTTTAATCCTTTTCCATATAAACCTTAACTATGCTCTAATTCATACTTCTCTACTCTTAAGTGTTCGCTTCACACACTAAACCAACAAATAACAATCGTGTTTTACAATTTAAGTTATGCAAAATTTTTACCATAATGCCAGGCACTAGTAATAGGATAACATTACACTGCGTTTGGTTTTAATAAATATCTTATAATTAAATTACATTTCCCTAAAGCTAACTCTAAGTTAACTTAATTAATATACACGATAAACCAACGTTAGTCCTTTATAAGGTGAATTTATCAATTTCTATTTTTTCACGAGCACACGTCGTGTAATTTTAACACAACTAATAAATCGCGGGAAATAGGGATTGAAAGTGTGGATATATCGATATATAGATATTTTTTTGAGAACTTGAAAACAATTTTAGGAGTCGAGATAGTAAGTGGGTAGAACATGTTGGATTCGATCGAGGGATTGAAACCCAGCTATGTAGCATTATTAATCGACTTTAAAAATTGAATTCGAGAGATTTTTATACATGTTCCATACCTTCGTTATTTCAAAACCAATTTGAATAGCGATGGACGTTCGTTGTACATAATTTTATATAATAAATCATGTAATCATTTTAAAATAATTATGGCCACCATCCCAAGAAAATTTTGATGTGTTCAAAAAATGTCTGACTCAACAACCTACATAACATATATATCCATCAAATCATATTAGGCGGCTCTGTACATAGGTAAAGCCTCCAGACATCTCATTATTGTAAGAGTAGACCTTTGCCCTTTTTTACTTTTACCTTTGCTTTTTAGGTAACATTTACAACGGCGATTTGTGATATTAATTGTTAAGTTTTGGGATGAGTACTAGATAAAATTAGATTTCTAAAAAACATTAAATCAACTTTACCTAAAAATAATATCGATATTATCGATACATTTCTCCCCATACCTATTACTGCTAATAAATTTCCAATACGTCCTCTCGTGGGCGCTATGTTGAAGCCTACTTCTTAAACGATCGGCGCTCTCTTTCTAACCTATACGCAACTTGATAAGAAAGAGTGTGATAGATGTATTTTTATGCTATTAGTAGTTTAGCTAAATGAGGTAATTGGTCCTTAACTTTGATATACGAATTGGTATATTTATTATTGTATATTTATTTATTTATAAATTGGTATATTTATTATATATTGGAATATTTGGTATTCAGATCTGCCAAAATTAGGTCTGTAAATATTATATATAGATTATGTATGAAAAACGAAATTTGATATTAAAAATTAGCGTTATTTTTATCGTATTAGGAATAAGGCAATTTTATTTTTAGTGTTGATTTTAAATCACTTGGTGTAAGAACCGGAATTAAAAAATTTACCCTTATCGGTTATTTACACGCAACAAAAACTTTTAAGTGGCTGATTTCAATATTAAGAATTTATAAAAACAACCTTTGCCACTATACATACGTGTATATGCTGTAAGGGAAGAATACACGAGCGAAGTCACGGACATATTGTCGTTATAATTTGAAACACTTATCATATTAAATGTCATTACAAAGTTCGCGAACTAAATATATTTCAATTTTCTTCTATCAATATAAGGTGACTAACCTGATGGAGTAAGCGAAGGCCATGACAGCGTCAGACACGAACTGCAGCTGTCTCTCGAACTCAGTGTTGTTGTCTGTCAGTCGTTCCAGGCCAGAACAGGGTCGGGCGTACTGGCTATTGTAGGGAGTCCTGGGACTACCCGGGTACCGGCACTGAAAGTGGTCTTCCCAGAATTCTGGTGACAAATTTATGATTGTAAGTTGAAACTTAGCAACGATTTTGTATGTACCAACGGATCCAGGGAGGGGGAGCTAAGAACCTTAAGCTTTCTTTGGATGCATGTGGACTGGTCCTTGAGCAATATTGGATTTTGACCATTTGTTTATTTTTTAACCAAAACTTGACCTTGGTAACTCCTCCGGCCCTCTATGCATTTTTTATTCAGGAATTCAGTTTCTACTTATGAACCGTCTACTTTTCGTTGATGTATATTTTGTATTACTGTTGAACTTTGTTTGTTTACTTTTAAACACTGTTCAAATTGACAACTAAGATAATTAACATCACTGAAAGGCAAGTTTAGTTGCGGATGTCAAAGTTAATTAATTCTAATTACTATGAATACTTGATTACAAATAAGACAGAAGTAAGACAGAAGTAATGAAATTTAATATAAAAGGGACTCTGAAAATGGTGGGTGATTTAACTGACATCATTAGATAACGCGATTTAATAGACACAAGGTCTCATCTATTTTGATATGTGTCAAAATATGTGTCAAAATATACGTAACATTAGTAATACAAATGACGTTTTTTTCTTTTATCATATTAATGTATAAAACACAAATATACACACCAAAAAACCACGGATTCCTCTTATTATTCTTCACATTGAGTCCAAGAAAGTATTCCTTAAATCCCTTCACATCATTGGCTTGGGGCTGCACGCTGATGGTGCCTTCTACAGCACGCTCATTGCCATCAGATACCAGAGACCTGGCACTCCAGCCATCCGATCCTACCCAGCTGAAGACACCAGTAGCATTCACACGTTCTACCGCTCTCATGACACCAGCCACTTCTTGATCTGAACCGAAGATTATGGCACCTAGAGCAAAAAATATTTCTAGTAGAATAATTAATGGCAACACTTCACCAGACTAAAATTATTATAATAGTCCGGGATAAATGAGACATAAAACGGGGTATTTTTAGTGCAAGGCACAGGCAGATGAAAATTAACAGGCACAACTGGAGCAATAGCCTTCAGTAATATTATTAGTAGCTTTATGACGTCCCAGAATTTCTAAAGCGATATAAGTTTATTTTAATTAGAATATACAATAATTATAGTTACTGTTAGATAGTTAGCCACTAAAAGATATGACAGAAACCTATAAAAATAAATAAAGTAAAAATAAATAAGTTAAAGTCGAATAAAGTTTAAGGTAAGAGAGGGTAATTAAATTTAAGAGCCACAGGTTTAATTAACAACTTTTTCTTGGTAATATTTTAACCTAATAAATTAAACTATTTTTTTTCACGTTAGATTTTCAATTAGTACTTGACACCCAAAGCTGATGCTTGAACTAGATGTTTATTAGTAGCGGGTAGTATTAGTGTCGTACACGACTGTAATGGTACCATACAGAATAAGTCTGACGTTCTTTTATACACTAAATTTAAATTTTTTTATTCGGTGTATGCCGATTATTAAAAATTTTTATACTGTGTATGCCGATGATTAAAAAATTGTATTCTGTGTATGCCGATGGTGTGTCTTTTAAATAAATAAATAATAAATAATAATAACGATCGTTTCGGTACTCATGGTAGGAAAGTATTGTAGTCTAAATGGTTCCTAGCCTTCCCTCCGAATTGAGGAGTCAGCGGCAATGGTTCTGTTTCAAAATAAGTCAAAGTTAGGTTAGAATAAAGTAGACCCCAGTAAAAATCCTAGAAAAGTGCTAGGAAGATGATGAGTTTTTGAGTTCATTCGTTCATACATACAAATATTTTCTCTTTTTAACGACAGTATAAAAGTATAGATCTAAATACATAAAACGCCGAACTCGGTCAAAGTACTATTGTTATCAACAATTTATCTAAACAATACTTTGATCACTGAACAAGAAAACTTTTACTTTAGACCAACTTCACACGATATTTTAACCCTGGCTAATTCTTTAAAAGTTAAATGGATGGGATGACCCCGCTAACTCAATTACGTGGTGTGAATTTCCAACCAGTGCGGATTTATTTGCTCTAGTTTCAGTAATTCGTTTTCGATGTGCGACGTGTTTGAGTGTTCATGTAACATCTATTTATCTGATTATGCAACATGTAATACTTTTCGATAGTTTGTTAGCCGATTTTGTACGCGAATTAGGAGTTAATGTTGCGAATGAAAACAAAATAATTTTACGATTTCTTATCACGGACTTCCGCAAATTAACGCCTGATTGAATGAAACACTGAGTACAGTTTATCATACTTTCATACGAATCGGGGTTAGAATACCTACACTTTGTAAGAATAGCAGAAAGCCTATATTAACATTTTCTATTTATTGTAATTTTTTTCATGGACGGTGGTGATTATAAAAGGTGATTCGCCCAGTATTATCATATATACTTCTACACTATTATAAAGAGAAAAGATTGGTATATATATGTATGTAACGAATAAACTCTAAAACGACTAGATCGAGTTCAAAAATTATTTTTGCACTGTTACATTATTCCTGATTAACTTCTTCCTAGCACTTTTCCCGGGCTTAGCCCAGGGTCTGCTTTATTCTAGCCTAAGTTTTGACAGGTTACTGATTTTTACGCAGAGCGATTGCCGTCTGACCTC
>DVXP01003000.1:0-11881 GCA_018235645.1 Junonia grisea | reverse complement strand
AAATAGTGTGTATCAAAGTGTGTCTTACTGTACTCTCTCAGAAATAAATCGTGAACTAGTTAGTGTCTTTCATTATCCCCAACTCAAGCCCAGCAACAACACACAGACTACACTCAGGGAAACCGCACCGCATTTCGTGTGTAAATGCTTTTATAACGATTCCATCGATTTATAGTACTAGAGAAATATAATATGTTCTTACTGTTTTGCAATGCCAATGACTATGAGATAGATATATCTGGTGGTTTATATTCTTTTGGAATAACTTCTTATTTTAATTAGATCATTACTGCACTAAGCACTAAGGTGTAAGCTGTAATGATTTGGTTTCCTACGAATACGGGCCGTCGAAGTATGTCCAATTAATTTAAAAATGGCTTTTAATTATTTTTAATAAGATAAATATTACAAAATTAATTAAAATCCGGTGAAAATTATGTTGTCATTTGAATACTTTATAACATTTACGGAAAATAATGACGTTCATTTATTTTTAATTAAATTTAATTGCAATGGGTACAGCTTTTTCTTTTTACATCGTATTTTTAATAATATTTTATCATAAAATGTCATCAAATTAAGCGGTTTTAATGAAAATACTTATATTTAATTTGAATTTCATAATATTTTTTCAATTAAAGCTGAAAGTAAGGTACAAATAAGGTATCATTTATATATTAATTCACAATGTCCAGTGGTATTATTGTAGAAAAAATATTATTTCAAAATAATACTAAGAAAAAATATTATAATAATAAACAATAAGTTTTAAGTATCTAACTTATAACAGTTCAGTAAATAATTCAAATTCAAATTCAAAATCATTTTATTCAAAATAGAAATATAAAATTTACTTTTTGAACGTCAAATAAATCTACTTCGGTTTCAGAAAAATAAAGCACTTCAAAAATCCTAAAAACGTTCAAAAAATAATAAAAGCTCTAATTCATACAAAGTTTATCTGTGAAATATCCTTAAACCTAAAAACATAAACGTTTTTCCTTTTTTTCAGCAAAGGTATATTATGACGTAACACACCACCCTAACGTATAAAATTACGCTTTATTTGTTTTTACGCGTATTTAGGCATAAGAACAACCCTCTCGAGGTTTTAAAACGGTATTTAAAAAACAACAATAAGGTAAAGACGACAATAAACTTAAATTAAGAATGTATTAATTAAGCCTTTTTTTTCGAATACCTAATCCAAATTAGATGCCATTAAACTTGTCCCTAAAAGAAGAAGAGGCCTATGCCCAGCTGTGGGATATATACAGGCTGTGTTACATATTAGATGCCATTACCTTAACATTTTTTAAAAATTATCCCTTTATATGTTATTATTTAGAAAATTTAACACAATATTTTTAATCAAAATATTCAATTACAATTTATATATAAATTCTATCTCAACGTATTACAATATTCCTCAACAATTTATTACAAAATCTCATACGAAAACTCGTTACGAAATCTCGCTTAAACTCGCCGACGCGATGAACGAGGAAAACTTTAAAAAGTGTTATTTATTACTTACGAAAACGTTAAATCCACGTTCACGGGAATAACGCATCGATTCTCAAAAGTTTCAGAACTCAACGTTAACATCGCCTTTTGAAATTATCTGAAACGTATTTTCAGGAAGAGTTTCCTGTTGAGATTAGTTACTGCTTCTACAATGAATCTTTTTGTCAAAATACGGTTAGTAAAAATATAAAACCTCATTGAACAATAAAATTTAATCTCGTTTTGTCAATTAATTTTTATTTAAATAATTAATTACAATCTACTACAACCCTTTCAATTTATTGGGCGTTAAAATTATGCTAATCTACCTAAAGTTTGGCATTACCTAAATTACCGATTCCTAATTCAAAACTTTTTCTTTAAACCTCCGGTGATAAAAAAAATAAAACCTCGTCCAAAAATGTTTATGCCAATGCCAATAAAAAAAATGAAATTCAAATTTCGAACGCATTTGCATTACTCTAGATTGGTACGTACCTTGGTATTCAGTAGGCGTTCGGCAGCGAGCGCGGCACAACGTGGAATGCCGTACGGCGGCTCGAGCGGAACCACAATGTCTCGTCTACATACTGCAGTTCAGAAGTAGAAGATTGATCGTTCGTACTTGGGAGGGATGTTGAGCCTGTTTATAACTTTCAGTTCACATCGAATCGACTTTCCAAACTTTGTTAGGACGATTAACAACAATGACTTTCAACTTCAAAATAATGGCACTTATTCGTTTAAATTTTTAGGCAATTTTTGTTTCAAATGGCTAATTTACAGTATAATATAAATTAAACTATGACTGGTTTTTGAAGAAATATAATATCAATTTTTATTTACAGTCTCTTTTTATTCACATTGTTGAAACATTTTTGTTGTTCCATTAATCTTAAACAGTACATATTTAAATATAAATAAATAAATATATACGGACAAATCACACAGATTGAGCTAGCCCCAAAGTAAGTTCGAGACTTGTGTTATGGGATACTAACTCAACGATACTACATTTATAATACATACATATATAGATAAACATCCAAGACCCAGGCCAATCAGGAAAAGATCGTTTTTCCATCATGACCCGGCCGGGGATCGAACCCAGGGCCTCCACGTCGCAGGCAGGCGTGTTGACCGCTGCGCATTTATATGTTGAAACACGTTATTGTCTTAAAACCGTATTCTCTATGACATTGTGAACTTGTAATGTCATATTACGTGGCGCGTTCCATGCTGTGAAATAAGTAATTAAGAAATAAAAAATAAACCGGTTTTTGAAAGATTGTTAATAGAAACAGATTGTTTTCAAGACGTGTGCTTACAAAATATCGTTTTAAGAAAACGTAACGTGCCATGGTACGACTGTTTAACAAGCACAATATGACGTCATCCGTTTTGGGCACGTTACGTATCGTGACATGGAGAATACGGGCCCAATCGCATTAAAGGCATAGTAAATAAAAGAAAGTAACAGTGCAAATGTCCACTGCTGGGCCGAGGTCTCTTTTCCTATTAGAGAACAGATTAAGGAGCTTAATCTAACTATATCACAGCAAGTTGGCGGATATACATGTGTCACAATTCGGCCTCTAGTTAAGATCGCCGGCATTAAGACAATATGTACTATAATATATTGTCTAGTTTGCTTCAAATTGTTAAAATGGATTTATGTATATTTGTTTGAATAGTAATAATAGTTTTATGGTATTGTATAACAATCGGTAAAGCATAATATAATATTGTAATTTCTAACGAAACACGGACGTCTATTTGTTTTGACTAAAGTATGTATTTTTCATAGTGTTGTTCTCTATATTTCGTTTTAATTCTTAACTCTTTTATTTCTCCACTTCATTAAAAACTTTAATAAAGTTTGCGTAAAAACTCTCGCTAAATGAAATGTTCAACTTGTTATAAACTACTGTTGTTTTTAAAACTTTAAAATACTTTTTGAGAATTTAACAAAACAGAAATCTAGAACTTATTCGTTAAACTTCGTAAGTTTGAAATTTACTTAAACCACAACACAGCTTCAAAAAATGTTGAATTTTAATTTATATTTCCTTACTTTTTTAATTGTCATCCACATGTAATACCCCAAATACAAATTACAGTTTATTTCACTTTAGTTTGACAGTTTATGAAATAACTTTTTAAATATGGATCCAGAATATAATCTTTTTTATTTCCTTTATTTTTTATAGCATTGTAATATTTAAATAATATTTCAAATTATAATATGTTGATAATATAATTATAATTTATAAAACGGTTTTAATTAAGCGTACTTTAGAAAATTTAACAAACGCCTTTCTTTTGGAAAAATAATATAATAATTGTATGACGTTATTTTTAATTGCATTGTAATCCGGATACAACAAACCGAGTAAAATTTTATTCAGCTGTTTAAAGTGAACCTGGACGATGCCGTAATATTTACCTCGCTGTATGTTCTTGGAATTTAACACCTAAATATTTATTTTCAAATTATTCTAGGAATATAATAAATAATTTTCTTAATTCATAAACATTTTTATTCTAGAAATTCTAGAAATTTTCTATTCTAAGAAAGGTAATTAGGTTTCTGGCATAAAATAAAATTATGAATGAATACATTCAGCTGTTCCTTCAAACACTTGAGGTGCCATTTTTCGAAACACCTCGGAATTAGGTACCTTATCATGAACAATAAAGTTTAATTCCAACGACCGTAACGCGAAGAGCTAAACCGGGTGGGGGAGAAACATGTTTTACCATTATTAGGGAGGGGGGTGAACTTGGAATTAATTAAATTCGTTATTAAATTTAGAATCTGGTCACAGGGAAACGTAAAAATGTTTTTTGTTCTCACCGTTTTCACGTAATGAGATTTTCCTGGTTTACGATTTCTTTACTATTTTAAAGGTATGAAAAAGATGAAAGACGCTTTATTACTTTAGGTTTATTTTACAAAGGGATGCTGTGGCTTAAATTCGATATTTTTATTACCAATTAACTTTCGCTTGCTATTATGTTCTTGGTAAGAGATTTTAATAATAAATATGCTTAATAAATAATTTAAAACTATCAGTTATTTCTGAGAGTTTTTCTTCTTAATTACATAAATTTATTGTAGAAAAATTTCGACTGATTTTTTGCAGGTTAAATGGAATTTCGTCTTGAAAACAGATTTTTATAGTAAAGATTTTAGCATAGATCTTTTGTTATTTTTCTGTCTTTTTATACAATCTGCAATTCTTATAAACTTTATTCACTGAATTTTTTGATTTCAGCATATTTAAAAATATAAATATAAATGTTATGTTATGTTTTGTTTTTATTTTGTTTTTGCGACACAATTACATGTACCCGTTTCTGTTTTATTCACATTTTAGTCAACAAATTGTTAACATTAAATTTGTTAATACAATTTTATCGGATTTAATCAGGCAGGTTTTATATCACCGCGCCAACCCTTTTGAAATTAATCCGATCCTGAAGTACTCTATAAAGCACTTTAATAAACTGTCCTTTAAACGCTCAAATACACCTGCGTCAGATTGTAAAGCCTTATTAGAAGTTTATTTTATCAGTAACGGTCCGAGTAAATAAGACAAAATAATTGCAAAGTGGGTTAACCAATCCTTGCTTTGCTATGATGGCTGGGCACGTTTGAGTAGAGCATAATTTATGCATAACCATTGCTTCTAGAAAATATTAGAACATTGAATATTGTATCTTGTTGTCATGATTTAGAAGATGATACGGACGAAATATCATGAGAATCAAAACAGGTATTCATATGTTTTAACTAAATTCTGGGCCTAGGAAATCAAAAAGAACTCTTAGTCTATTGTAACTCACAACACAAAACACACTAGCTTATTTCATAGTTCAATCTTATAATCATTGTATGTTATGAAACTAACACTAATTACTTGACGAATTCAGTACGAAAATACTTAGTATTGGTTTTATTAACTGCTACCAATCTTTCCATGATACTGTGATCATATAAATCGCAAAATCACCATGTCCACTGGAACTAGTACAGTACCAAACCCGTTAAGGCTCTTGATGGCTTACCTCTAAATACCTTTTAGGATACGTATCTTTAAAAAAATTCCTTGATAATACTACAAAAATACTAAGTCAAAAATAGCAAATGGCCTACTATCATAAGTCTTACCACCTCGCTGTAAGTATATCTGGGCCCGTATTCTTTATGTCACGATAAGTCATATCGTGCTTGTCAAACAATCTTGCCATGGCACGTTACGTCTTCTAAAAAGGGTCCTATTTTGTAAGCACACGTCTTGAAAACGTAAGGAATACTATAGATAATGATATTCTTGTCTTTTTGGAGGTGACACGATCCGTTTCTATTAACAATTTTTCAAAAAAGGTTACCGATTTATTTTTTATTAATTTCTTAATTACTTATTTGACAGCATGGAACACGCCACGTAACGTAACCATTCAATTTCCCAATGTCATAGAGAATACGGTTTTAAGACAATAACGGGTTTCAACATAGAAATACGTTTTGATTTGGCATAGAGAATAAGGGCCCAGTTCCATAATCACCGTGTCCACTGAAACTATATAGTACCAAAATCTTCAGGCTTCAAGGCCCTTGATGACTTACCTCTAAATACCTTTTAAGTTACGTATCAGATATCGACCCTTCGTGTCCAATTTCCTGGACCCCTTCGAACATCAATCGGAAATTCAATTACGTTTGGAACCTCAATAAACCGTCCGAGTGACCTGTTACCTCAGTTCAGCAGGATTGTAAAACACTTGAAATCCTTCCTGTTTTATACGAAATTTGAGAATCTAATAAAATTTTATATGGTTTTAGATATTTTGATTGCTGTAAAATTTCACAAAGTTAGGTATTGAATATGATGCCTATTATAAATATTGTAACTAATTCATGCTAATCAAATACTTTTTTGTCTGGCAGAATGTGGCGTATTTTTTGATGTTCAACAGTTCCTTGAAAGATCATGTTCTAGCTCTATCTTTGTAGAGTACATTCCAATATTCAAAATATGACAAATAAATATGTTTTCTCTAAGTATGTATAAAAATTGAAATCCGCCTTGAACCTATGAAAACATAGGTACTTGTTATTTTACTTGTTTTATTGCACAAATAAAAGTGAGCCGAGATGGCCTAGTGGTGCGAACACGTGGATCTTAACCAAAGGTCACGGGTTCAAACACTGGCTAGCATCACTAGATTATCAAGTGCTAAATTTGTGTTTAAATTCATCTCGAGCTCGGCGGTGAAGGAAAACATCGTGAGAAAACCTGCATGTGCCGGAAGAAATTCTGACACTTGTATATCCACCAATCCGCAATGGAGCAGCGTGGTGGATTAAGCTCCATACCTTCTCCCTAACTGGAGAAGAGGCCTATGCCCAGCAGTGGGATATGTACAGGCTGTGTTACGTTATGTTACGTTAAAGCTTTTTAAGGAAAAGTTGTTATTAGCTTCAGCTTTATATCACTTTATCGCTGAGCCAATATATTCTTAATAATTAAGTTATTAATATATTTTGTGAGAACTGTTAGAATAAAATATTTACAAATTAAGTATAAATTGCTTGCATGTCACGATCAATGTGAAGTGTTTAATGTTGTTGTAATAAATAAATGTAATAAAATATATAAAGTGATTGATGAAAGTGTCGCATGTCTAAGGTAATACATTTAATATTTATAAGAAAAACGTGCTTATTTCGGTAACCACTGAAAGTCATGCTTAAATCAGATAAAAAGGGCGCGCCCGATAAAGAGCACGATATGCGTGTTTCGACTTTCACTGAATAATATAAGATCGTATCGGAGTCAAACACTTACTAAATATATCATAATTTATTTTAGTGATTTTGTACTGAAACACGTCAAATACCTCGCTACAATAGTTCGTTTAGTCGACCAACGTTTTGTATAAATGGTGATGTAGATATGACAGTTTGATGTGGTATACATTGGTTTAAGTTTCTATGATGTACTTTTAAACCACTTCATAAAATTAAAAAAAATAAAACTATCATATTTATGTCCTTACGTTTGTATACTTAATTAAGCAGCATTTTGTATAATGTCATATGTTTAGGACTGTAGGTATACATACAGCTCTATTAAGATACTATATAGAAACAAAATAGTATGTTATAATATTATATATGAATCAAAAGCTTTTATACCTAAAAATATATCTTTTAACCATAAAGGCTGAAATAGGTGAAAATAATGAAGAAAAATTCTACAATAGTATTTCTTAAACATTACAAAGTTATTGTGAATTAAAATTATTGTTTCTGATCCCTCTCGAGATTATTAATTGTAAAAGGGAGTCGTTACGTCTTTAAAAGTTAATCTATGTTTATAAATCGTCGGGCTAATGAGAGTTCTCGACTTTATTGTTAAAACTGAGCGAGCGAATATTACAAACTTCAGAACTTATTCGAAATAAATCATGCTGAAATTTACACCGTCATTTGTGTATGCTGAAAACACATTAGGAATTTTGAGGACAATTCTGATTTTAATTATTCTTGTGCCATATTATTTAAGCGAGTGTTATTAATGAGGTAAATAGTTGAGTAAATGAGGGAAGTTTTGTTAGGTGGTACCATATTTTATTTTCATTTTTATTTCTGTAAGTAAGTAATAAGCGGGACAATCTATTGTTATTATAAAATATTTTGTTCTTATTATGTACTTGTTATCTTCTTATAAAAAAAGTTCTTGAGTAATTAATTATTTACGAGAAAATATACTTTGTAAAAAAGTAGAAAGGAATTTTTGTTTTAAAACATCTGTGCCATTTTTTGACGTTTATTTAGTGAAAATGTTGAATGTCCGTATAATATATCCTTTGGACATTATTTCGTGCCGAGGAACTTGCTGTTACGGTCTAAATAAATTGCCGGATTTTTTAAAGGCTTTACGCGTTACTGTGATCAATGAGGGAGCTTTGCAGGTTGTGCGGGGATTATCTCCGTCCCTTTTACTCTTCATAAAACTAAAATATAGCTATCCTCCTCTTCCGGCCTTAAACCTGTTTCCTAAGGACTATAAGCAGCTGGTTGTCAATTCTTGTCAAGAAAAGTTTCGGTTTCCATGAATTTGTTACGGTTACAGTTTTGTGACAATAACATGAGAAATAGATTAAAATTTCTTTTATTTGATTAATATTTTACTTTAGCGTCGTAGATTTACCATTACCAGAAACTATTGTATGTTTTACATATAATATTCTTATCATAGTTATAATGTACATGTATACAAATTAATGTATCATAATATCTTCTTCTATTGATTTGACAAATAACAATAATTTTCTTTCGACTTTCAAATATTAACATCATTTAAGCATTGTGAAGTTAAGGCGGATACTTACTTTATACACAAAATATTTATCAAAAGGGAAAAATAGCAAAAAATGTGAACAATTCAATCAATCTAATTAATGAAGACAGACGCTATGCAGGTATTTCAAGCGAGCGGATGATTTGCAGAAGTTAATTAGTCAGTTCGCGCCGAAATAACCCGAGCTATTAAAAATTCATCGGCTAAAGTGCAGATCGTTGTTGCAGTCTCGCTGCATTTAGCCTGTCGCGACTGCCCGCCTGTACCTGTCCTTCCTCAAATAGAACCTTCACGTGTAGGCTAGGAGCTTGGTGCGGTTTTGTTGTGCACTTTAGCATCTTTCTAAAATTTTATGTCATTTTTTTACCGTGGTTTGCTTAATATTCTAGGTTTTGGTCGGTTACTGATCAACTCTGAGAGCAAAATATCTATTTAGACTATTTAGGTGAGAATTTTTGTCTATTAAGAGTAATGATTGACAGTCGATTGTGACAGTAGCCAGAACCAGAAGCCCACAAGGACAAACCATTTTTAAATCGGTCTATTTTGTGTTATTTTTATTTGATAAATTTTAATTTTAAGCCTAAATTATCTGCCACTAAAAAGTTCCAAGATTTTGCGATGTTTTCATTTGACATTACACCCGCAGCTCGTACAATGAACCAAGATCAATTATCAAAATCACTTTAGAAATTCTGTTTTTTAATTCAAAGCAATTTATGTGAAGCACGCAAATAAATGGCGAACAGTGTTTAGACGTCTAATGCCCAACATATTTTTTTAATAATAAATAATTGGATAAACTTTGAAGCATTAGTCTCCTAGACTACGTGAGCTAAACTGAAAATAGCGACCTGTAAATGTGGAAATTGATTTTGACACATCGTGCTTTATCCGTGCTCGGCCGAGGCTTTTGTATTATACAGTATCCATTCCGAATTTAGCTAACAGACAGACAATCTGAAAATAAAATCGTACCGTATGAAAACTAAAATATTTATATTGCCATTTGCGAAAATGGAATGAAATATAGTTATCGGTAGTTTTCTAAAATAGAGTAGTATATTGATTTAAATGTTTTTAGAACTAAGTTCTATGCAGTTTTGTTTGATATTGTTCACGTAGTTCGGAGTATATTTTAGTTCTTGAAGCGGCATACTTTATTAATTGTTTTAATTTTATAAATGCTTTAAAATGATTTTTAGTACGTTTTTACTGTTTACATTTTTCATTTTTATTATTTATATATTATATCGAACGTTCTTATTTTTCTCATTATTTAAGCTTACATTATACTACATGTACTCCGCTAAATCTAATTATTTTACGATTGCGGGTGCTAGGATTGTAATCGTTGTAAAGAGTACACATTTTAACAAGGAACTACAGTAACAAGATATTATAGTACGTACTTTCGTGAAGTCTGCTCTCGTATGTTTATTTCCAGGAGAAAAGAGAACTTTGTTCTTACAATATAAAAGGCTTTATGGCTTACGGACAACTTTTAATAGCCCTGACGTATTGGGACGTTAATATCTTCAACGTAGGAAATAATTTACACTTTTATCTCCGCCTAGACACTTAATATCACGGGGAAGTTTCATGTAGTGGTATACTTAAGTGGTATACTTCATATAAACCAAAATGTCGAAAAGTAGCCTTCGGAGGAGAGAAAGAGTATTGTCGGCGTTGATATTTTTTTAATATTTTGCGCGAACATAGTGTATATATAAATCGAGATAGATAATCGAGTCATACAAGCTTGAAGCGTGATATGGAACGTCCAAAAATGATTAGTCGCGAAGAAAATACTTAATATACTGTATACTGATTTTCAGGGTCCGCCTAAAAAAATGTTTCGAACTAAATTTAAAATTAAACGCGGTTAATTGATAGCTGTCGTTAATAAATCATAGCATTTTAAAAAGGCCGACTTTTTCCTTTTTTACTTTTAAAGGAGGGCTAACTTTTCTTAAACTTTTAGGTGTTTTATGTAGTGGTCCAATTTTTTGGCCCCAAGCTTTTTTGATTTCCAATTCAACATGATAATATGATATAGTTTATTATACACGTACAAGCACGGTGAAATCTTTTAAGACAATACATTAAAAGAATTAGTATCAAACATTTCTACACGTTCTGTTTAAGCATGCGTGAATTTCGATTTGTTACAGCCCCACAAACATCACTGGAAAATACAATTCTGTAAGAATTCATTGGAAAATACTTTGCGGCCGAGACTAACCAGCCGGGCCATGTTTTCTACAACTTTGACAACCGCAAAAAGGGGACTTGGACAAGTCTTGTTTTCCTTTGTATGTGTGCCGATTCGACGAGCCTTCTAAAAGTTTATCTGTACAAATGTAACATGTTGCATGTCGTTCGTTTTCCATTAAACTCTAGCTCAGCGAAGAAGACAAACTTCACTTCTTATTTATGTCGTTCTTTAATCTGTAGAAAGCGCTACAAGTCTGAAGATTATCTTAAAATTCCGTTCTATTAACAAAGGGAAAGGACATTTAATTGAAGCGCACTGTGATTCAGTGTACAAAGGCTAATGGACTTTTAAATCTTTTGTTACCGGGGTATTTATGTAAAAAATAATACTAAGTGAATATATTGTTTGATGGATTTAATCGATTAGTAGGAAGGTCTGCGGAGTTAGATAATTAATTACAATTTCACAATGCCTTGGACGGGTCGGTACAGGCCCCCAGAGCGTCGTTTTCAGACTCTAATACCTACCACAACTTTTGTATTCGCCCTCGTAATATGTATGTACGTATACATTATTATCTAGCAAGCATTATGCATTGTTATTGATATTTACGCTGCACGCAATCATTAAAAAGTAAGGAAAATAGAATAGAATAGAATAGAATATTCTTTATTGTACACCAATAAAACATAAACAATAGGAATTATAAAAAACTTAAATGTACAAGAGGCGGCCTTATCGCTAAAACAGCGATCTCTTCCAGGCAACCTTTGGTAGAGGAGAT
>DVXP01002999.1:0-11881 GCA_018235645.1 Junonia grisea | reverse complement strand
TCAGTCAGTGAGTCAGTGAGTGACAAAATTAAGAAATTTGACCCGTTATAATTCTTAAACTACTGGTTCAAATTGAAATAAATTTGAAATATACCGTGTCTTTACAATGCCTGCATGGTTACTGAAAATTCAGTCTTCTAGTTTTATCCACAAATAATTTACAGGGGGTCGAAAATGGCCTGAATTGTTTCGAGAAAAGGATTGTACAACCGTGCCGCTTTTTTGCTCGACTTGGCGGGGGCACTGCCGTGCCCCCAGATAATGATGATATGTCATGGCAAATCTCTGATACGCCGAATTTACATTGTCAAACTAGAATCGTGAAGGATATGTCCATTATCTGTAAAAGAGGCTTTAAAAAAAAACGTTAATAAATAATTTTATAGATAGTGTGATTATTTATTATTACGAATTAATGTATTCTGTTTACGCAGAACCTAGCAAGAAAGTAGATACAACAAGCGCTAGAGCTAATGATTGCCATGTTTATCTGCTTTATTATTGTACCAAGCAGCTAGTGTCAACGATGTTGTTGTATGCTAATGAACTCTGATTTAGAACGTGGTATCTCGACGGAATAACGTACTGAAATAATAAAGGCACTGTCCGTGTGTTGATTCTGAAAGCAGGCAGGGTTGAATCACTAAATTGTTTCGTAATGGCTTACATGGACATGAGTGTGTTAGATTTTGTGTACTGACCTTATGCTATCTGTGCATTTGAGGCCTCATTAACAGCAAAGGTAAGTATTTGATGTGTAACTAAAAAGTGTAGTGTAAAGGTCGGGATTATAATGTTTTTCCAAGATGTATAAAACTTTATTTGTTTATAGTGAATTGATTAAAATTGTAAACATTTTTATATCAAGCTATTATTTATATTATATATTTGTTTTCGAATAATCGAGCGCAAATACACTAGGAGAGGTAACATGTTATCATTAAAGGTTTTTTTTAATTCTTATTTATTTTCAAATAATATAATGTTTGTAAGAAATCTTGTTACTTAGACATACTGTAGAGAACATAATCCTTTAAAAATAGTTGATTTATATTTTCCGAGAATTTAATAATATCATTATTTTGTGAAATAAGATGACACGTTCAAATCAAGTAACCGTACTATCCAAGTAATATTAAGAAAATTCTAACATAATATTACAACTATATTGTTCTGTAATATATAAATGTCCTTTAAAGACAGGCAGGGTAAATCTTCATAGATACCCGACTCCTGGGGGGAATGTCGGGTTATGCGATTGCACTCACTGAAACCCCCTGCGACGGCTGCCACAGCACGGAAAACGGAGAGGCTACGGGATCGCTTTCGCAGCACGTAAGCGGCCTCTCCCGTGCGTTGCTTCGCTCGTCCCTTCTCAGGAGGGCGAAGAATGGTCTCACCCTCCCTCTTAATGTAATTGTACAAAATAATTTACATACAATAAATAATAAATGTATTATAATGGAAAATAATTTATAACGAACAGTCGGTTTCGAGATTCAGCAGTCAAGGCAGAAGTCAGGAGTAGGGATCATCGATCATTCCGAGTTCTCAACGTTCGCATGATAAATGATCTCAGATTTTAACTCGCTAACTTTTCGTTTTAACTTATTGTAGCGAGCGTAATCTATGCGTTAAAATTATATTTGCTCATTTTATCATAAGATGTAAGTAGTATTGTTTCATGTAGGATTTTGGATTGTGGGAGTTGTACTTCAGTTTTGCTACATACCATGTATGTACCTACGTAGATCAACAGCTTTGTGCTACCTTATTTATGAACAGATGTGCATGTATGTTGGCTATTAAAGTATAATTATCTGTGAGAAAGCATAAAAAAGTAAAAATGAAGAAGGAATAAGTTGTTCAATAATATATTAGTGTAATATAGAATAACGAACAAACCGATAATACAGTATGAAGACGTTTTTATTATTAATAACAACTTATATGTCAAAAACTAAAAAGAAAGTATTATAACATCCATCGATGACGTCTTAAGCCGATCGAAACAGAAAATCGCGTACAATTCTCCGTTACTTTACGATTATTTATTCAACTACAACCAAAGACTTAATGAATTTTCTATTTTGCAGAAATACTCATCGTAATCAATTAGACATGTACAACAACAAAACCGTAATAATATTCGTCTCAACCACATATCTAATATACCAAAACAAAATTCATGTAAAGTTAGTTGGAACTCTCTCGAATGAAATTAGCGGTTGAAACACGTTGCATTTATTATAAAGCTGTACCTGGCTCGCTTTTAGGTTATCTAGGAGCTCAGCTTGTAAATTAAATATAAGGCATTATGTAAATTAGAAGCAATAACTTTTGTTTTAATAGTATTATTATACGGTCTATTTAGCTTGATAGCGCGACGATACAATTTCATAATTTTATGGATAAATTCGTTCTTCATAAGATTACACGTGATCATGTCAAGTTTTTATTGATTCAGTACTAATAAATCGGGCTGATAGTTTTAATAAAAATTTACATGAGCAATACTCATTCCATTGTTAATACTTTAGGATTAAAGTAAGTAAAATAATTATAGTCTGTTTGAAATAGAGATTAATTGGTAGTAAAGTTCGATTCAAAATAGTCTGAATAAGAACCAATATATTAGGCAAATCTAAATAAAAACCCGTTCGATCGCGAAAACCTTTTACCGGGAGTGTTGTAATTACTTTAAAATCGTTCTTTTTACAGGAGTCCCGTTTTATTTATAAATGCCATCAAAAGGAAATTAGTCCGAAACTGGAGATAAAAAATATTTGTTTGTAACGGCCTTAGTAAATTTTCTTTTAAAAAGTCAAAAGATTATAACATTACAGCGAATATACAAGTATAATGACATAAAAACATAAATAATTCGACTTTGAAAGTTTAATGAGAAGCAAAAAATTATACTTATTTTGTGCAACACTTCGAAGACTTCAATAGTGTCAATCACTTTGAAGTCACAGAATGAAAATATTTTACGTGCTTAGTTTATTCGTTATTTACTATCATTTGTTTACATAATTATAAAAAAGGGATCAGATTAAGTCCAACTCCGGCTTATAAAATCATCTTAATCTGATAACATATTTACTGGTACTAAAAATTTGGCGGGATTGATCGAATATTACGTGATCCGTCCTCATTTGCCTACTAATCTTCTATATATGTATATAAAAATGAATTGCTGTTCATTAGTCTTGCTAAAACTTAAGAACGGCTGAAAGGATTTATTTTATCTTCGTCTTAAAATTTTCGTGGAGGTATAAGGAGGGTTTAAAATGTGAGAAAAATTCGAATAATGGCCCAGAAATCTTAATAACCTTTTCTATTTCCTATAGAAACGCTCTAAATTGAAACAGTACCAATTTTGCCAGGTCTGCTAGTACAGGGTGTCCCAGAAAGTATGGATCAAATCGAACTGGAGTGAAGGGGAGGTCCTTTTGGGGTCCTATCTTCTGACCCCAAAAGTTGTAATCCGATTTTTTGTACTTTAACAGTTATATCAATTTTAGTATTTTTGAAAAATATTGCGTAGTGTTCCACAAAAATGTTAATTAAAAAAAAACCGTGAAGGTGAAACAGGCTTAATTTTTTTAGAAACCTCGGCAAAAAGCTTGTCTTTCCTTGAGTACTGCTATTTTTTGCTAGCATAAGTGTATCAATAAATACAACAGCTAATAGATCGAGTTTTTTGTTTTACATGAAAGGTTGGCGATTTTCAAATGAGTGCTACGGAAAAGATTCATACCAAAAAAGTAAGCACGTATTACAAAAACTTAGTCATTTAATACAGCATCTTGTGAGGTATTACTTATTTTGTTGTTATAATTAATTTAAGAGTTATGAGTATTTAAAGATACAAAGGGCTTATTTTGGTTAATTCATACCCTTTGGTATTCAAGCTTGTGGAATAATTAAGTAACCTACTCAGTCTTAAATTATTATATCAGACCTATTTTAGTCCCCAAGTAGTTGAAAGGATGCGAATACGTAAAAGAAATCAATAATTTTGCACAAAAAGAAATCCAACTTAACATACAACAACAAGGCTCCAAAAATTTTAACTCTTGTTAAAAAGTTTAATTAACATCTGTTAATAATCTTAAAATTATAATTTTACCATGTTTAAAAAAAAGAACGACTCTCAGCCGCCCCCCCATCTGAGCTGGAGTACCCCAAGGCAGCTGCCTCTCGTCACGTCTATACGTGGCCTACACGGACGACATCCCCACCCTCCGCGACCATCTGCATGAGGGAAAAGAAGACGTACTGTTGGCCTTATATGCCGACGACAGTGCAACTTTCGCGTCGTCCTACCATCAAATCGTCGCCACCAACCATATGCAGCGTCTGCTGGACTTGCTACCGGAGTGGCTGGATAAGTGGAGGATGGCCTTCAACGTTGGGAAGACGGCCGCTCTACTTACCAGCGGCGAACGGCCACTACGCCAGCTTAAACTCCGAGGTCAGGACGTTTAGTGGAAGCCCTCAGTTAGGTATCTGGGGTGCCACATCGACCGTAGGCTAAGGATGGTTCCGACGGTTGATAATGCGGTTAATCAGGCCGCGGCAGCCCGGTTGAAAATCCATACCGTCTTCACCTCCACACTACCGACTAACACCAATCTGAGCGTCTACGGAGCATACATCCGCTCGCGTCTGACATATGCGACCCCGGCCTGGTACGCGCTCTGCTCAGCAAGCCAGGCCCGGAAACTACAAGTCCAGCAGAACCGATGTCTACGTCTCATCACAGGAGCTCCGAGGTACGTCAGAAACGACGTCTTACATCGACGTATATCGCCTCCATGGAATAGCACCACTACACGCGAGACCGCCAAAGGGGCCTCCGCTTTTAACAACAATTAAGACCAAACAAGAAGACAAATGAAGACAACAGGTTTATACTAGTATAAACCCCGACCCTCCGGGAAAACAACGTCCCCGGTACGTGAAGCACCAGTGAGGAACCACCCGGGTAGAGCGCATAGCCCTGACATCCGAACTCGCGAGAAACGGGAGTTTCTAGTAGAGGAACCACGGGCATTAAGCTACCACATACTCATTGCTGAAAACAGAATTGTAATCAGACATTTCGATTAAATTATATTAGAACATTATTTTGCACTAATATTGTGGCGCCCCCTAGTGGGTTACAGCCATGACCCTGTTTAAGAATATGAACTGATCAAACACCAACTCGTTATTGAAAACCGCATCAAAATCGGATCATTAGTTTATAAGATAGGTGGGAACATTGCTTTGCACAAACAAACACACAAACACAAACACACAAACATCTCTCACCCTAAACGCATATACCAGCTCCGTTCCGTCGTGGGTAAAAATAACCGTACTCAAGGATAAACAAGCTATTTGCTGAGGTTTCTAAAAATAATTAAGCCTGTAACCTTTACAGTTTTTTTTTTAAATTAACATTTTTGTAGAACCCTACGAGTATGCAAGATTCTGAAAAAATACTACAATTGATATAACTTTTAAACTACAAAAAATCGGATTACAACTTTTGGAGTCAGAAGATGACAAATGGCCTCCCTTTCACCCCTGTTCGATTTGATCCATACTTTCTGGGACATAAAATAAGGTGCAATTTAGAAGCTAAGAGCATATTAAGATCTAGCACAATGTACAAAACTTAAAAGCGTATGGTAACTGATATAAAACTTAAAAGAATTTTTAAAACCAGTTTTAAGTAGTTCATTAATAAGTGGAATTGCTTGGAATAAGTCGTTCCTGATAGACCTACCTAATAACCTAACTCAAGAAATTCGGATAGGTACCAGATAATGTACTTTAAAACATTATAACATAAAGAACTGGTAGATATTTTGACTAATACGAGTTTGACTATTCTTTTCGGAAGTAATGTACATATCTGTATGTATAAACCTAGAATCGTAAATGTAATTGTTGGTGAACCCACTAATTTATTTCACTATATTCGTAATATAACTCCAGTGTTACAGCTTGGATCACAAAACACTAAAACAATGTAAATATATAAAAATAAAAACATATAAAATCAATACAATAATAATAGAAATGTGCAAAAATACAGAGACTTTTATAATAAAGTACGTTGTTTTCGATGAAGTAGAGAAAAACATGTTTTGAAATAACGACCTGAGTACTATTTTTCTATTTTTATCTAGAGAAAAATGATGTAAAAACACTGGATAGATTTTATTGAAAACAGCTATGATAGAAAAATATTTTTGTGTTTAGTGAAAATGCAAACGTATTTTTGCGAGGATATCGTCGGCGAAAATTTGAAATAAGATTGCGTACTTAATAATCTTGACGTATAAAATAGCTGTCGTTTATTTTGACTACAGACAGTGTAAAGCTAACATTTTATACAAAAGATTTCGGCAGATGATATAAAAAAAACTGTACATATAATAAGAGAAGTTAATTTGATGAAACTTGTTTTATTTTATATTTAATATGTGTCAACAAATATAATACATACGGGTTGTCTAAAAAATTTCAGTCCAGAATAAGATTAATGAAAAAAAAATTTTTTACATTTCATCACAACTCTCCGGTAGCCTTATAGAATGAGTATAAACCACCGTGTACATAATGAATAATCTTTTTTTCATTTAAGTTTAATTCCATAATCAGACCGGTGCAAAATCTTAGTATCGGTTTTACATTTTTATACCTGGCAACCCGAAAGTTGTGACTGTAAAAGAATAGGTAACCTAACGCTTACAAATTTTGTGGCCTTCATACTTTCTATTGGTATTAAATTTATGTTATAATCAAACCGTTGAAATGTTAATTTTTTTATTAGTCATATCCTGGACTGAAATTTTTTTTTAGGATTTTTAGGCAACCTATATACAATATATTTGTTGACATATTAAATATAAAATCAAACAAGTTTCATCCAATTAACATTCGCTGTTTTGTATCATTAACTATATTGATAACTGAGGACGATAATATTATTTTTAACGTGTATTAAAAAAGAAAAAAACGTTAAAACTATTTTCTTTCAAACGAAAACGTATTTTCTTTCAAAGCTTCGTCATAAAATAATTTCGAACGACGAATAAAAGAATTTTTAGTAAAACTTGAACGTTTTTTACCAGCATTAAACGTATCTACACTACGTGATTAGAATTGTAAGGGATATCTTAACTGAATGCCGATTTCTTCTGAATATTCAGCAGCCATGTCGGATTAATTCAGGGATGTAATCAGCTCACTTTTAATGTCTTTTTAACTCGCTATTGTTTTATTTCCTTTCGTTTGCCGGTTTTAAATTTATTCTTATCTTGTTCTGGTGGTTTAAATGATAATGATGTACATTGACATGGTAATGTTGGAATATTAGGTTCAGGTTTTCTTTGCGGTTTGTTTTTTAACCGACTGAGTTAAAAGAAGGAAGCGTTTTTTCGTATGTATGTGTGAATAGCGTTCCATTGTAATTTTCTATGGCCCATAAATGATGAAAACGATGCTTCGTAAAAGTATAAAATGAGAATGACTGACGAGTTTCTGTATCAAGCACGGGAAATTGCTCGTAATAAATACAATCTTTATAAACACAAGATTTAACTCACATATAAATATGTATTAGCCTTTATCTGTGAGGCCGAGGAGAGACTTTGTTAGACTTACCCTTTTGCGCGCAGGAGAGCCTTAAACTCCTTAGTAGCTGCGAGTTTAGGTACGCCTACGTCGGTACAACGTCGTCGGTCGGTGGGACAAAAACCTCACGTCGGTAGTTAAAGGTTAATCTAGTAGAATCAGGTACCTCAGCCACCCGTCAGTTTGTCAGTGTCTAGTCTGTCTCATGGGAGATACCTAAGTACATTTCACGATATTAATAATAATAGGTACATAATTTTGTAACTAACAGAAAGAGACGACAATATTAGCAAGGTTCAAAACTAAGGATTATGTTACAACTTCTTGCCCGTAAATAAATCATACCCTTTCTATATGTCAGGATTAACGGATTACGAATCCGATAAATTTATAGGCAAAACTGTTTAACTAGTATTACGAAGTTGACAAAGTATTAGCAATTTAATTAATATTATACATGTGTCTATAGACAGTAGGTAATAATACCAATATTTCATCAACGTTTAAACAATTAAAATATATTTCATTTTTGTATAATTACAATACAATTATTTCCATATATAGATCGATACATACTTACGTATATCTATATATATTTTTACTGCATAAAGTACATCATCATTTACTATAATATATATATATACGCGGTAGCATGTCAAGCCAAGTTCAAGCTAACAGAACTGGCGAGCCGCACCGTGTGTAATATTACACGAACCATTTCGAGACACTTTTGATGCCTTCATAACTCCAAAAATATTTCACCCAAACATTTCAAATTTGGCTCATGTATCGAGACTTACGAAACATAGACGTATTCCTAATTTCATAAACATAGCTCAAATGGTTAGCTAAATATTAACGTCCGAAAATCGTCATATTTACGACTGACTGACCTATAGATCAAAATTCTGACCTACTTCTAGATAACCTAGAAACTTGATATTTGGTACCAAGGTAGACTATTATGCATGTACAAAGGAAAAAATCTGAAAATTGAAAATAATCGACATTTTAGATAGAAAAAAGAACGCGACCAAAACAAACAACATCGGACATACATTGTATTATATTTTTAAATCATATTATAAAAACATGATTTTTGCAATTTTAATGAATGTCGTAGAAGTTCTGCGATTAAAACTCAATTTAAATAGTAATTTAATGATTACCGGCATATTTATCCATGGTAGGATTAGAAATATTGCTAGTACTAAAATAGAGTAAGATAATTTATTATAACTGATTACATATATTAAGAACATTTATTTGTATTTAACTACCTTAACGCAACTCGCAAATGAAGTCATGTATGATATTGTCTTATTACATTATCGTAAATAGAATTTTTCAATAATTTAATTCACAAAAATGTAGCAGGATATTATATTTCGTATTTTTATTTTATGAGAGCTGGCAACTATCTTGTCACATGATTATGTTAAATTATAAAAATTAATGTAAAAACATGTCAATGTTGACACAGTTTGACAACATTACAAAATTTCTATTATTATTAGTTTTGTCTGCAATCACGAAAATCTTAACTCAGATCAGGATTCACTGTATTAATTACAGTGTAAATGTGTTTTGGATGCAGTAATATTCTTTAGAAGCAGAACCTAAAGAATTTCATCAGGTTTTCAAGCGAAATAATGCCCTTACCATACGAACTAAACCCATCGTATTACGGCGAATATATTCGTTTCTGTATTCGAAAACTTATATGAACAATCTGCAGGATGAATTGTCAATCTCCCAGTGTGTAGTTGCATAATTAAGAATAGAGGAATATAACAATTTTGTTCTCAATCGAAAAGTCGCATCGTAGCTTCTAAACGGGTGAACCGATTTTAATCCGGTTTCTTTTATTTAAAATAGGGTTTTCTAGTGGTGGTTCTTAGGTAGGTATGTTATGTATATCAATATCGGACCAGCTGTTTCAAGATAAACTTGCAATGTGTGGATGTAAGTCTTTCGAGTGAAATCTTGCGACTCAATTTTTAAATGGATATCTTAAACCAATAGAGCTGAAATTGTGCATTCATTTCAAATTTGAATGACAATATACGATAAAATGCGTGACGTCATTCTGAATCCAAAAAGGCGGACCATCCGAAGTAGCGAAATAGTTATTTTTATTGTATTTGTACAATATGGGTATCAATGAAAGGACTAGTTGAGAGTAACTATAAAAACATTATAACGTCATTCTAAATCCAAGATAGCGCACCAGCAAAACTAGCGAAATAGTTATTTTTGTTGCTTTTTTACAATATGGGTATCAAATGAAAGAGAGTAACTCAAAAACTAATGTGACGTCATTCTAAATTTAAGATGGCGGAAAAGTTATTTTAATATATTTCTACAATATGAAATGAAAGTGCTTGTTGAGAATAGAACAGACGCGACGATTGTAATATTAAACACGCGGTAGCGTGTCAAACCAAGTTCAAACTAACAGAACTGGCGAGCAGCACTGTGTAATATTACACAAACCATTTCGAGCTACTTTTGACCTCCTCATAACTCAAAAACTATTTCACATAACAATGTTAAATTAGGCTAATGTATTGAGTGTCAGATTTGACTTGGCTATTTTTACTGATCAACTATATATATCCTAATAGTATAAGTTTAGTACAAACAAAAATCAAACTAACTTACAAACAATAATAATATAATATAGCCCGTACAAAAAAAAATGGCCGAGTCAAATCTTGAAATTGAATGACATCCTGAATGAACATAGAGCTTGTCAACCGATTAGATCTCGACACTTTTGACGGTGAAGTTGGGAATGGCCTAGTATTCAATATTGAACTTGGCTCTCATTATACATTTATGTTTTTGATGCGATAATAATTAATTCAATAAACGCCTCTACCACGATTATTTTCAGTACTACATACATCATTAAATTGTTAAAGAATTATATATTTCGAACATGTAATAATTTCTTTCGTCAGGCACTTGCAATTTAATTACGTAAATTAATATTTATCTGTTTATAAAGAAGATTTATACTGCGATATCATTAATATCGCTAAATTAGAGTTAAAAGTTAATTAAAAAATTCTTTCGAAATTAAAGAGATCCGTACGCAATTTTACGAAATTATAACCTGACTAAGGTATAAAGTAGTAAATATATAATTATATAAAGAATTATATATTTACTACTGTATTTAAATCATACGCAAGCCTGGCCATGGGCAACTGTTAGTTCTTAATATTTTTTCAAATTTTATTAAAGGTACGTATTTCGATTAAACGATACCATACCGAATGACAAAGAAAATGTGATTTCCATGAATAAAAGTATCTAACTTTATTTTACATCGTCCTTTGTTTTTAATATTATATTCGACAAAAGACATTAAGAAAGCTTTTAAAAATATTGACATCCGACGAATGAACGACAACAATGGACACATTTTGTTTTTTTTTTCTTTTCATAGACAGACGGTAGACTCGTAAATATATCACCGATGATTATGATAATAGTTACTGGTCATTACTGGTCATCATGATCACCATGACGATCGTCAGTTATGGTAAATGGTGAACAGTAATCATGATGATGATGGTGAGTGACATCAAGTGACATGCATGTGGCATGTGGACAAATAGCAACCGTATCAGCAACCGTATTTAAATAATGGAACTAAACCCGTGAAATAGTTACTTATTAATAAGTTCTGATGACTATTTATGGTCTTCATCTTCATCTTTATAGTTTCTCTACATTAAATGCACTTTTAGGCTCCACGCAAACGTTCGGTCCAGTTCGAAAAACTAAATCTGAAAATCGAACGTTTGCGTCGAGAGCAAATGACTGACGTACACTATAGGTTTGCCTATAAATTTTTAGTAGTTTTGCTGATAATGGGTTCACTTGCAAATAATAGTACAGTATTAAACTTCGATGTAGTTACATCTACTATAATATATATAATAATAATAATAAGTGATGACAATATGCGTTAGTGATACAGCAAAAGAAATACTCCCATCAATTACTAAGCCTTTAAGTGATTAGAGGGCGAGACAATTCTTCGCCCTCCTGAGAAGGGTTCCGCAAGCAACGCACGGGAGAGGCCGCGGACATGCTGCGAAAGCGATCCCGTAGCTTCCGTGCTGTGGCGGCCATCGCACGGGGTTTTAGTGAGTGCAATCTCACATAACCCGACATCCCCTCCAGGAGTCGGGTATCTATGAAGATTTACCCTGCGTCAAAAAAAAAA
>DVXP01002998.1:0-11882 GCA_018235645.1 Junonia grisea | reverse complement strand
ACCTTTCGGATAACACCTAATTGTTCCATTCTAGATAACTCTGTGCGTAACTTATCACGTAACCCAAGAGGAATTTTTCGAATAGGACATATAACCGGCTTAATGTCTTTATTAAGTGAAATAGAATATTTTCCAGGTAACTTTCCTAATCCAGAGAAAAGATCCGAATACTTTGAAATATTAATAGTATGTACACGATTAATGAGCCCCACGGTAACACAACCATCCAGCCCTAGCACATTTTGACAATTTAAATCGGCGATCACAAATGATAAATTGTAACTTTCATTATTGTAAAACAATGTTAATTCACTTTCGCCTAGAATAGGAATTTTATTACCTGTAAAGGAGTGAACACGTTTATGAAATGGCCTAAGGTACTTTAAGGAAAACCCCAAATTAACAAAATCATTCTTCGACAAAACATTTAACATCGAGCCCGTATCAAGTTTAATCTTTAATTGCTTACCATTACAAGTAAAAATTTCAAACCACTCTTTATGTAACATACAATTTTTAACCTCATTAATCATATTCACATAAAACAATTCATCGTCATCAGATTCTTCTACGTTCACGTTTAACACTTTTTTACGATTTAAACACTTCTGAGAGCACATTTTTGCAAAGTGACCTTTAGCATCACAAATAAAACAATGAACACTAAAAGCCGGGCACCGCGGACCTCCTGAGCAGCGCGTCCCGCCACAAGCGGCGCAGGGATCTCGAGCGCGCATCGCGTCGCCGCCGCCGGCGCCGCCGAACCTTGCACCGCGCTGCGCACGCCGCGCTCCGCGGAATCCCCTACCGGTACCTCGCATGCTGCTGGTGGATGCTCGTCGATCGCTCCAAATGGCGTCCACAGACACTTCTGACGTACTTGCTTCTATAACTTGAGATTCTTCTTTTGACATCTCTGCAGCTTCACAAATTTGTACTGCCTTAGCGAGAGTCAGGTCATCTGTACGCAGTAGCCGGTCACGCACGGTATTGCTTTTGACGCCGCAAACGATGCGGTCTCGTATTAAACTGTCTTTGAGCAATCCGAAATCGCAAGACTGACTGAGCACCCTTAAGGCGGTGACGTATTGTATTATTGTTTCCGCGTTGTCTTGATTCCTCGTGAAGAATTTGAAACGAGATAAGGATATATTCGGTTTCGTGCCGAAATGTTCATCAAATTTTTTTAACAAACAGTGAATATCGTCCTCACTTTCTCCCTTTTCGTATTGGAAGGTTGAATAAACTTCGTAGCCCGCTGGGCCAATGAGATTGATCAGCAGACTAGCCTGTACATCAGCAGGCTCCTTGCTCACTCCGGATGCCTTCATAAACACATTGAACTGTTTGCGCCACGTGCGCCATGCGTCCGCTCGCGCCGCGGGACCGCCTTCAACAATTAACTCGACCGGAGGACGCGCGTGTTCCATTTTTTCTTTAATGCACTCGAATGCACGTATTGCAATAATCAAATGCGTTATTCGGTTTCTTAAACTTTTTTCTTTTTTTTTTTATCACCGCTGCCACCATGTAGTAAAACACACGCTTGCTGATATCCAACTGCTTTATTCCACAGATAATTTATACTTACAGTTTTAACTTATTTATGGTTAGACAACCATAGACACAAATATACCACATCCTTCCCTTTATACAAAATAAGAAAAGTACATAGCTAGGTATATATAGTATAGCTACAGTAAGGAGAAACCTTCAGTTACAAAAATATCAAAATGGTTGTTTTAAAATTACATATGCTTTTAATTCCAATATGAGATACATACATAACTACTAACTAACTAGTTAACTAACTAACAAAGCTCATTGAATGAATAAAATATTTTTATTTTAAGTAACGCACTAAGTAATAAGCATTATAGTAACTCGCATATTATAGGTATTACCTACTTGAGTACAAGAAATCAACTCTCACTAATTTTTTTTTTCCTTTTTTTTTAACACTTAAAAATTATATTATATAGGTACCTATATTATTTTTCCTAACAGTCTAAATTACAATCTTTAAACAACATATGTGCCTTTGATCTTGTTATTGGACATCTTTTAACATTAGTGTTTTGCGACTGAAACTGATCATTTTTATTACAATTAATTTTTGATGTCATATCACTGTGTGTAACGGGTATTGAGATTTCAGGTGTCTGTTTATTAATCTTGTTAGAGCGCAATATCAAATGTCGCCTGGTTCTACGAGAAACTCGGCCGCGTTCATCCTTTACAAAGTATGAGCGCGGTTCCGGAGCCCGCGACACGACTGACACTGGCTTGCGGCCATCACCTTCTGTCGCAATAACCTTATCACCGGGCGACAAGTCCGGAAGGGATCTCGCATGCGTATCAAAATAGTTTTTTACAAGCCCTTGCTTCTTTATAATATTTTGATAGTTTTTATCATTATTGACGCCAGGACGTAACAATTCTGGATTAATCGGTAATCTAGTATTAATACGTTTACCCATAAGCATTTGCGCAGGGGAATCTAAACCATCTCGAGGCGTGCTGCGATAATTAAGCAAACTTATGAAAAAGTCTTGACCTGAATCAATGCATTTCTTTAATAAATTTTTTATAGTTTGTACAGTACGTTCGCTCTTGCCGTTAGATTGAGGATAATAAGGCGATGACGTTTCGTGGCGTACATTCCAATCTTTCATAAAGTCTTTGAACTCGCGAGAAGCATAAGCACGACCATTGTCAGTGATTAATTCAAAAGGAATGCCGTATCTAGCGAATTGTTCTTTTAAAAACGTAATAACGGATTTACTATTTATATTTTTTATCTCAGCGACTTCGACAAAATTTGAAAAATAATCAACCAAAATTATATAATACTTTCTTTTGTATTCAAATATATCCGAACCTAATTTCTGCCACGGAGTATCGGGTACATAATGTTGAAGCATTGGCATTGCTCGCGGCGCGGGCGCATGCAGCGCGCACACCCCGCACCCCCGGACGACGGTCTCCACGTCTCGCGACATCCCCGGCCAAAACATTACGTCACGCGCTCGACGTTTGCACCGATCTATACCTAAATGACCCTCATGTACTTTGTTTATCATCTCTGAACGTAAACTTTTAGGTATAAATAACAACTCATTTTTAAAAATCAATCCATTTGCATAATACATTAAATTTCGGTATTGCCAATAAGGACGAATCGTTACGGAAACATTATTTTTATGCTTCGGCCAGTCATTAGTAATGTATTTTATAAGTAACTGACTTTCAGCATCGTTAGCTATATGTTTTTTAATACGTTCTAATTTTTCGTCGCTAAACTGGGCATTGTCAATTAGAAAACAAGTTTGGGTCTCAATTTCGTCACTTACGCGATCGTGCATCAATTCTGGCAAGGCGGCGCGTGATAATGTATCCGCAATGTACATTAATTTTCCCGGTGTATATATTACGTTTAAATCATAACCTTGAACACGCATCATCATTCGTTGCAAGCGAACGGGGATCGAAGTAAGCGATTTTTTGAATATAGCCTCCAAAGGCTTGTGGTCCGTTTGAACTGTTACACCTTGCCTACCATATACATATTGTCGAAACCGTTCTACAGCAAAAACGATTGCCAACATTTCTTTTTCTATTTGCGCGTAGCGAGTCTGTGTATCCGTAAGGGTTAGTGAAGCGAACTCAACAGGTTTTCCAGCTTGCAATAATACTGCACCCAGCGCGTGCGCACTCGCGTCCACAGATAACACTACGGGTAACGTTGACGAGTATAACGCTAATACTGGAGCCGAAGCGATTTTATTTTTTAATTTATTGATGGCATTAGAGTGGTGAATATCCCATTTCCACTCGGAATCTTTCTTTAGTAAGCCCCTTAATACTGAAACGGATTCCGAATAATTAGGAATAAATTTAGATAAATAATTAACCATTCCAAGAAATCTTTCTAAAGCTTTTCTGTCAGTAGGAAAAGGCATTTCTAATATCGCTTTAACTTTCGCGTCATCCGGCCTCATCCCATTTTCATCAAATTTATGACCTAAGTAAACGATTTCTCGGACACAAAATTTACACTTATCATAATTGTATTTAATACCAATTTCTTTTGATCTTTGTAAAAGCCGCTCAAGTCTTAGATCGTGCTCTTCTTTAGTGCGTCCCCAAATAATAATGTCATCAATAAATGAATCAGTTCCCTCTAAGTCCTCCAAATACTGTCTTATTTTAAAATGAAAAACCTCTGAAGCGCAATTGATCCCGTATGGCAATCGTAAAAATTGATATCGACCGTATGGCGTGCCAAAGGTACAGAGATCCGCACTGGCATCATCTATCTCGATCATCCAAAAGGATGAGCGAGCGTCTAGAACGCTGAAGAAACGCGCGCCACGTAATTTAACTGCCACATCGGTCACCGTCGGCAATGAGTAGTGCGCGCGCCGTATAGCTCGGTTCAAAGGTCGCGGATCTAAACAAATGCGAATATCACCGTTCTTTTTAGCTACGACTACAATTGCGTTCACCCAGTCGGTTGGATGCGAAACCTTTCGGATAACACCTAATTGTTCCATTCTAGATAACTCTGTGCGTAACTTATCACGTAACCCAAGAGGAATTTTCCGAATAGGACATATAATATAAATATATAATTGTATACTAATATTATTACAAGCTGAATTATGAGAAAATATTAAATAAATAAAATTAAATAGTAATGATACAATAAAAATATAATATTATACTTCAAATGAGTGTAATTTTATGTAATATAAGGTAGTACTAAACATTATTCCTCCTTATACTTACATGTAAAGTATGCTGAATTTGAAATTAGACTAAAATTAATAGAAATGAACTGTTTGGTCACTAGTTTTTTGGAGTAGGCCTTTTAGGCAAAATGCTTGCTTTGGCATTGACTCCATATTCTGTAGCAACAGACTTGCCAGCTGATGGACCTGAGGCCACTTCCGCTTGTTTCATAGCTACTGCCTTTGCTCTAGAAGACACTGCCATTGCCTGTACATCAGTATAGGTAGCTATTAATGTTTCAGCATCCATACCTACTGGGACACCACCCAATGCATATTTTGCAAATATCATAAATTCTTGGTTATTATATTCTTTCTGTTTGTGTATGTATTGTTTAACAACTTTACTGATCATTACATTTCTGATGTTCTTGTCTGTAACTCGTTTGGTATTAGATATCATACATACAATTGCACATGCTATGTTAGAAGATGGAAGGTATTGTCCACCAGATGTCGAGCTCTCATTGATAATTTCCAATACTTTCACTTCTTCAGTATTAAGTTCTACTGCCATATCTGAGATTGAATCCCTTGAGAATACAGCACCACATAATGGTGACATCAATTTAGTATTGGCTAAGTGATTGTAGCAGAAATTAATAGCCTTTGAGAATGTAACCATAGCTAGCAATGCTGCTTGTCGGAAAGTTAGTATCATTTTACCATCCTCAACATTAGTTAAATATTTATATCCTTGAATGTTGTCACAATTACAACCTTGATCCTAAGTCCTCCCTCTTTAACATAAGGAAATTTGAATCGAATTGCCTTATCACCCTTACCTTTCCTTTCAGTTCTTATATATGGCCCATATTCAAATAAGATCTTTGCACAGAATTCAAGTGCCTTACTAGGTGTATTTTCCTCTAGTTCATTATTGAAATCTTTGCAGTATTCTGCAAATGTTTCTTTAAGTTTGTCAAAGTCAAATTCAGTTGATCCATAAGATGAAACAAAGTCTTCTGGTGTTATTCCTAGAATAGTTGCTTGTTTTTTAATTTCAGTTGTAACTATGCTAGAAGGCACTATACCAGATGTTTCAAACTCTTTGTTATTACATTCCTCTATTCTCAATTATGCAACTACACTAATTTTATGGCCTTGGGAGATTGACAATATTCTTTCTGTAGATTGTTCATATATTTCGCTTCAACATGTGATAAGCATCTTCAGGTTTTAATTTCAAAGAATGACACTGATTCCAAAATACTTACATTATAATTAATGCAGCGAATTCCGATATAAGTTTAGATTTCCTTTATTACCAACACAATAATAATTTGTAATGTTTGACTGTTAAGCTTCGACTACTTTGGAATATCTGTTTTTATTATTTTTGACATAATCATTTGTTTGTTGCCAACTCTCATAGAAATACGTAATATAATATTTTAATATTTTGCGTTTGAATAATCAGTATTAAAAACGTAATTTAATTATAAGCAAAAAAAAATCTATCTTACGATAATATAATAAGAAAATATATAATTATATTTACGAGTTTCAGTATTTAAGTATCCCGGTACTTAATTTTTAATTAATACATACAATAAATAATGCATTTATACAGTGTAATGGAATTATAAATGTATCCAGCAAGCCTGGTTCTGACACAGAAATATTATACAGGCACAATTATAAAATGGCCGAGTCGGAAAAAAGCTACGAATCGCTAATGGACACTGCAGTTTTCTAATATCAGAAAAATATTTAAAATACGATGACATATCACCATAGAAGATTTATCGGTGATACAAAATTTATTTCTCGTAGAGGTTGTTCCTCTGACATTTATTGTGACAATGCTTCTGCATTTAAAGGAGCAAATAATAAGTTAAAGGCAGTTTATGATTTAATGAATAAAGATGATTTTCAAAATTCTGTTTACAATTTCACTTTAAATAGAAATATTCAATTTCACTTTATTCTTATATACAGTCCTAACCATGGTGTATTATGGGAAGCTATTGTTGAATTTTCTAGAATTTAATTAATTTAATTTCCTATATTCTTGCCTATAGTTGTATTTTTTTATTTAGAAAAGTTAAGTTGTTATTCATAATTAATGAGATAACTTTATTTAATAATTGGTTTATATCCTGGCCGGCAACTTATGTTAGCAACAAACATAAAGTCGCGACCACTAAACTCTCGTCTCTTTACTGCACTGTGTCAAGAAATGGGAGCAGATCAAAGTCACTTTTGTTTCATACAGAGATACGATGGCTTTCTCGCGGCAAAGTACTTTCCCGAATTTATGAGTTGAAAAATGAGACTGAGATGTTTTTGCAGTAACAGGGCTCAGATTATGCACATTTATTTAAAAAAGAAGATATCTTTGAGAATTATGTCTATGTTTGTTACATATTTTTGATATGCTTTTCGGAAAGACATTAACTCATTCTCATTTATTGAATCAAGATCCCTTATAATATTGCGCAGTAAACGTATGGCTTTGACGATATGAACTGCATTTGTAACATTAGTTTCGATAGATTTATGTAGAATTCTGAATTTAGAAGTTATTGAACCAAAAGAACATTCCACCACCATTCTGGCTCGAGATAAGCGATAGTTATAATTACCTTTGGCGTCGTCTTTAAACGTTGACTTTTCTGGAAAAGGTCGCAATAGGTATTTCTTTAGAGGAAACTCCGCATCACCAAGGAGCACATACGGAGCTTTATATTAGATCCCGGTAATACTTGTTCTTTAGGTATTTTTAGTCTTCCTTGTTCTATTGCTCTTCGAAAGGGGCATTCCTCAAAAACATCGATTTCGACATCGTTGTCTTTTCCATAGGAACCCACATTTATCATTACAAACTTATAATTTGCGTCAGTGACTGCTAACAATCCAATCGAAAAAAAAAGGGTTTGTAATTATAATTACATATATTATAATACATGGAACCACTCTTTTTTGGTTTTATTATGCCAATGTGCTTTCCGTCAATACATCCAATGCAATTATGAAACTGCCATCTCTCCCAAAAACATTGCGCTATGTTTTTAAAGCTTTTAAAAAGTTCGGGCATGTGTTTCGTAACTAATTGAGTCCATATAGCGTTGCAAACTTGTGGTACGGTTGTAGAAATAGCAGATTTTGAAATTCTGAACGAAAAAGCGAGCGAATTGTATACCTGTGGTCAAGTGCCTGAAATAACGCAAACAATTAAATATAATTGTTTTTCTTTTTTCAGGTGAAATGACAAAGAAAAAATGGAAAAATTTGATACACGTTTAGTAAAGAATTAAAAAATGTTCCTAAGCCACGTTCTGGGACTGACGCCGATAATGAACCGAAGTATACGAAGTATACACATTTTGAGGCCAATTTTAAGAGTAGTTCTGAAACCCCGACAAATAGAAGGGAATATTACATCACAAGACTCCGAAAGCAATTTCATAGATCTGTCAGTGTATACAGATGCGGCTAGTCCGGAAGATCTCTTCCTTGTCAGATGCGTTCATGCTGAATATCTATTCAGCATGAACGCATCTGACAATGACAACATCCAGCTCCCTGAATCTGCGGTTATTTTAGAAGAAATACCACAGAACATATCTATCTATAGTCTATAGATAACAACCTACAACAAGATCCTCCGCTTTCGTTGCCAGGTCCTTCGTCTTCATCCTCGTTGCCAGTACCTTTCTCTTCGTCCTCGTTGTCAGCTATCACAAGGCAAGCACACAAAAGAAAAGATATAAGTCTCGAAGCATTTCTTGATATTGAGAGAGAAAAAATGAAAATTCCTCGCGAAGATCAACCAGATAATACTGACGACGACTTTCTTTGGTTCAAATCAATATTACCTTACATGAAACAGTTGCCAGCACACATCAAATTACATTTTAGAGCGCAGATGCAAGAGTTTCTTCTAAGAGAGCTGTCAAAGTTAAACCCACCACATTCCAGTGCTCAACAACATGGCTATTACACATCTTTGTGAAAGTATTGCAATTGTGTACCTACTTACTTAATGCAACTTAATATTAAATGTATCCTCCAACATATATTTCATAGTTAATTATTTCATAGTTTTCTTACCTCAAAGTCACCATAAGCGTTCCTGCACACGATGCCGTTACCGCGCCGTCACCGCGCCGTCGCCGCGCCGACGCCGCGCAATTACACTGCAAATACGAGTCGCGCGAAGCCCGCCACCGCGTCGCCGCCGCGCCGCCACCGCGCGCGTTCCCCTCCCTCCTTGTTTGTTTGATTCATTCCATTACCGGCCGCGTACGAACGTGCAGTGAACTTGTTAATTAATTACCATGGATAGTTTTGATTACGAAACGTTTATAAGTTTAGTGGAGGACAAAGAAGTGTTATGGGACAAAACTTTGGAAATATATAAAGACAAGCGTAAAAGTTTAAAAGCTTGGTTTGAGATCTGCCATATAATGAATGAGAACTTTGCAGACCTACCCGATACGGAGAAAAATAAATACGGTAAGTATCTTTTCACAAAATTTTATTTATTCTTGTTAATGTATTTCTATCTAGTGGGGCCAAACGAAAAAATATATAAGTAGCTGACTAAAAGGAAGTTTGGGACAAGACACGATCAGTATGTTTTTTATTTAAATCGTAATGCAATAGTGTATTATATAGTGTGTGGATAGTATATTTCGTAAGCAATTTCGTGTGGTAGGTACTTACATTAAACAAGCAATCACTTGCTACTAGTAGTAAGTGATGGGACTCGAGCCGTGTTTCACTCGAGTTACTCGAGTAGTTTTGTTTTTACTCCCACTCGAGTCATATTTTTGATGACTCGGATTACGAGTGACTCGAATGATTCACTCGAAAAAAAAACACTCCAGTCTCATCTTTACTCGAGTGAAACTCGAGTAAATCGGTTTTCACTGGCGAGTGACTCGGGTGAAAAAAAGTCACTTGAGTCCCATCACTACTAGTAGTAGCTTGAGTATTCCCGCTAGATAGAAACACGTTTCGCATACATATTAACAATAATTATTTTGCTCATCATCATTTATTTTATTTTTAAAATACTCCTTACATTTGTCACGTATTTCATTAATTGTTGTAGGAACCATTTCTGTTGAATCAAATGGCAAAAACTCCTCTGATTCACACCCGCTTAGAGATTCTTGGACCCTTTTTACGCCCTCGTCTTTGTGTCTAAGATTTTGCAGTAAACAACAAGCTTTCACAACATCAATAGCCAAATCCAATGACACATTTAAAGGTCGATGAAAAATTCGCCACTTATTGGCCAGTATCCCAAAGGTGCATTCTACATATCGTCTCGCTCTTGTTAACCGATAATTAAAAACGGATTTTTCTGCATCAAGCATTTGTCTATTATATGGGCGCAATAAATTCTGATGTAATACAAATGCTTCATCACCTACGAATACACATGGCAAGGCAATGTTGGTATTAGGTAAGGAAGTAGGTCCTGGCAAGTTCAAAGTATTGTTAATCATGTTGTGCCAGAAAGCTGTGTCTTTAAAAACACCTAAATCACAATCCATAAGCACCGACACTGATATAAATAAAGTTGTAGTCACTATCGGCGACTGCCATTAATACAATCGGGAAGTAATGTTTGTAGTTCAAAAACATTGATCCACTTTTATTTGGTTTTATTACTCTGATGTGTTTTCCATCTACAGCACCGACACAATGAGGGAAATTAGCAGACACTTCAAATTTATTTGTTATTTCTAGCCAATCGTTTATACATGGCATTTTCATATATTTTGGGTAAAGTTCAGACCATATAGAGAACACACTTCTCGTATGATTACGCTTAAAGTTGATTTTCCCATTCTAAAACGATATTCAAGATCGGCTAATGAAGTTCCGGTTGCTAAATTATAATACCTGCAATTGAAAAAAACATTACAATAATAAAATGGATTATTAATATTAATTATTTCAGGTAAACTAATATCTTAGAAATGAAAGAATATAAGGGATGCGTGGATGAAATGCGACAAAAAGATACATGAATCGAAATCTGGATCAGGTGCAAAACCAGTACATAAATATCAATATTATGATAATTTACAATTTTTGAAAAAAAATACCCCACAGCCAACCAAATCTGGATCAAACATGCCGGAAGAAAACAAATCTGAAGTTACTAATGTCAACAAAAGAAAGACATACGAAGAATTAAATCCTGTAGATAAGAAAATGATTAAGTTTATGGAAACGTTAGAAAAAAATGACGATAGCAGAATGATGTCTTTTTTTAAAGGTGTAGCTCCTACCGTGGAACGCTTCAAAGACAAAGATATTGTTGAATTGCAGTACCAAGTATTGAATATTATAAGAAATATCCAATATAAAAATAGTTATAGCGCTCCACATCATTCACGCACAGCAGGCGCAATGGACACCCCGGCACACTACGGTTACAATACTACTGCTGGACCCAGTACGAGAATTCAATCACAGGCTTCGAATTATAGCATAGAAAACGATTCATTACAAAGCATTCCAAGTCCATCTACTTCAAGCTTGATTGATTTTGATTTTTCTACATTACATCAGAATAATTGAATATATATTATATTTATTTTATTTACCTCAATGTAACAACCAATCTCTCCTTAGCAGATATACTTGCTCGCATATTTGTATTTGTGTGTTGCAGTTTATTCTTTAATAAATCTAATAATTTATCAAATGTCTTATTATTCATTCGAAAATAATCACAAAACTTGGTCTCGTCTTTTCGAGTACGTAAATTCAGGTATAAATTTCTCCCATAAATCTTTTGCGATATTTTTCCACAGTTCCGTTGTAGGTATAGGCATATGTTTTATTACTAAAGTCTTCCAAATTGCAGTACTTACTTCTTTGACTATGTTTGAAATGGCAGTTTTTGATATACTTTATACTGTTACGACCTAGCCGTATTCACACTAAGTCCAACGTCGTAGTTTGACAGTAGTGCCATCTAGTGTCGAGTAGCACCAACGTCGTAGTTTACCACTAACGCCAGCTATCGTCGAGTAGTGGAACTACCGATAAGCGTTTCTAGAATAGTCATTTCTAACGAAGCATACAAGAAGAATGTTCGAGACTATTCTACGCGGTTCC
>DVXP01002997.1:0-11883 GCA_018235645.1 Junonia grisea | reverse complement strand
GCAATTAAAACTTATTCGTGCAAGCTTTGCGCTTTGTTAATTCAATTAAACTGTTTCGACAATATGCCCGTATGATTGTATTTACTAATTTTATGGAGAGCAAATTGCGAAATAACTGTTATAGAATATTACCGTAACATTTGCACGACAATGTTGGAAATTATATCACTCTATGGCTTATTTCTTTTTTTTAATTTTAACTTTCTCAATTTGTCTCCACCACGTCTATAAATTGTCTGATCGAAAGTTTACCCTTACCCTCTTTATCTTATCCTTAAACTTTCAACACACTTTGTTTGAAACTTATTGGAGCCTACTACATTTTCTTTCCAGTTTAGGAATTAAATATATCCCATTTATGAGTATATTCCAATTATAAGTATATTCCATTTTCAGGTGTATGCCTAACAGAAATATATAAATTATTTATTTCATTTCATACTTTGAGGCAGTTGAACCTTGAACTAAAATTTAAATTCATATAACATTAATATCTAGCCGGGCGGAGTTGATTTCAATAAAGTATTCACTCTTGGCAGCTGCTTCGCGTAATTTAATTCGTAGTATAATTTAAAGAATCGTTCTTTTTGAAAAACAGCTTCACTTAGTTCAGATAAAAGAATGTATAATTTTTAATAAATTGGTGTCAAAAGATAAATACACAAATGGAGCTTTGGTTCTCGCGGCAATTTAAAGAACATAATTTTACGTACGAGTTTACTCGTATAAGCAAAAATTGTGAAGCCTTCAGAACTCTCGTTAAATCTAATAAAATCAACGCTTAGAACGAGTCTGACTCTCATGTTCAAAGGTTCTAAAATATTCAGTCAAAAAAAGCTTTTAGAATTTTTCGTTAAGCGCTTGTTAATATTTTATAAGTAAGTAGGTACACCTACCTACTAGATATTCGTTTTTATTATAATATTGTTCGTATTGAGTTACCTATTTGTATAAAAGAGGTATGTATTATTTTACACAGTATCCTCGAAATTGTAAAACTGAATACAATTTATGTAATACTTTTACAAGTAGGTATATACATAAACGGTGCAATTAGGTATCTTTTCGATATTTTAAAAGGGATTTAATTAAAAGGGATTTAATATTTATGAGTTTTGCTCAATGTATGAGTATTCTTAAATAGTTGTACAATGAAGAGTGTAAATAAAAAAACAAAAAAGCAACAACAGTATTTTCATAATATACGAAAGCAGGATAAAAATTGGCACTTAGTTTGGTATATATGTAGGTATATACGAGTTGCTACTGTAAGCTTATAATATCTCCACACAATAGCGGGATACTATTATATAATAACGAGAGATTACAATTATTTCTTATAATATTATCTTAATTTCGTTTTTTTTTTGGCTTATTGTAGTATTGTTGCCTTCACAATAATAGAATATGCCTGTATGTCGACTAATTCTATCTTTTGCTGTATCTAAATTATATGTATTGGCTAATTAATTATATTAATCGATTATGATTAATTTTTTCTTTTAAAAGGTAAAACAACAAACAAGACAATATTAACAAAATAAATTTCACTTTTAAAGTCGCACTATAAACAATCTTTTTGGATATCGATTTATACACTTCCATAGGCTTCTACACTGTTATACGGACATGAATTTAAAATAATTGAAATGAAATTTAAGAAAGGAAAAATTATTAATCCTGTAGACTACTTTTATACCGTGGGAAAGCCATGCATTTGCACGAATGGGCCGGCTCGACCGGAGTGATACCACGGCCTCACAGAAAACCGGCGTAAAATGACGGTTGCGTAGTGTTTCGCCGCGTAAGTGAGGGTACCGGAGGCCCAATTCCCCACCCCTTCCCCATTAATTCCCCCTTCATACCTCCTAAAAGGCCGGCAACGCATTTTGTAGCTCCGTTTGGTGTTGCAAATGTCCATGGGCGACAGCATTCACTTTCCTCATTGACTCCAAATCTTCCTCGTTCTAGGGCCTCCCGCCGAGTAACGTTAAAATCCGCCCCTGTCTTACGATAATACGTCTGTGTACCACAAATTATATGTTGTTCTGATTTAGTTGCGCTATTACCGTAAAGTTTAAATCAAAATCTGCTCAGAGTAGCTTTTATGTGGAAGATAAACATGCATCACTGCATTAATGCCTCCTCAAATATTTTTGATTTTTAATTTTAGTAGGGTGTCTGGCTATCTGAACTATGAAACAAATAGATACAAAAAAGCAACTTCAATCCATCCAGCAAGTGATATTTCCACAGAATTTTTTTGTTTGCACAAGGGAATAAGATTTCAGCGAGTTTGAAAAACCAATTTTCTTACACATTAATTCCTCTTCCACTGAATTTGATAGGTTTTAAAATAAAACTGGAATATTTCACAAATATATTTTATTAACTTAATAGGTTTACCAGATAAATGCCGCACTGTTCTTGTAATTCTCCTATACATATCATTCTCTCCGAAATGAAAATAAATTAATCGTCAATTTTTCAGTGCATTCAATTAATGATAACTGAAAACAACACTTGACAATTAATTGAATTTATCCAACCGCTATGATATGTTGATCAAAATCAACTTGCATTTACTGTTGTCATGTAAAACGGCCAATTAATGTTTTATTAAAATAAAAAATATAATCATGTTTATTATTATTAACACATTAACATAATTATAAGAGTCTTATATAACTATTTGATAATAAACTACATTCCGAATCTCGATTCCAACTTAAAATACCTAATGAGGCCCATATTTTTATATATCTTAATATCTTTTCAACGTAAATAAAAATTTAATTTACATTTTTATTTACATAATAAGATCCTGAAAGATGGGCATTAAGAAAACAAGAATCACTTATTATGCCAAACTACACGACATTGAAGAATGAGATGTGCAGGCAGCACCTAATGGATCGTGTACTATCTGCCCATAATGTATTTTACCGAGGAGAATCGTAGCGAAGAAAATGTTATTATTTGCGAAACGTTTGGTTTTATTGTGATCATATTTCATTTTAAACGTAAATACGAAAGTCCTCTCCCTAATAAATATATATCTATTGCCATATTGTATTTCATTGACCTAAGATAGAAACTGATTACTTTGTTTAACAGTTTGTAAAAATAGTATGAGCGATGTATGAAAGCGATTGAATTAATTTAATTAAAGAATCGTAAAGAAAATATAAAATAAACCTGCATGCAATGAGAAATGTTATATGTTCTTCGAATAATAATGAAAAAAGCTCTCAGCCGCTGTAATATAACCAATATAAACATGGTACCTACATCTTTTTAATTGTGTATTGTGTACGAAGATATGCAACATTTTGATATAGATTCATTTATACAGAAAGTGCTTTGGCCGAATTACGATCACAATTCGAAAACTGTGTTAAACAGGCTTTTACATGATGAAAAATAGCATTGTTTTGTAAGTTTTAAAGTATTTTAACGTTGGAAATAAAAACACATGCTTTCCTACGTTAAACCGTCTTAGAATTAATAAATACTATGTGAAGAAGGTCGCAATAATTCATTCATAGGCCGCTTGACCTACTAGAGTGGAGAAGCATGAAGAGGGTCTTAAACTTATAATTTTATGCAATATTCGTTCAATGCAATATTCAGAAATTTCAATCAATGACTCAAAGATTTTTGTTATTTATATTCCTAGTAAAGTTATAATAAAAAAGTATCGCTACCGTCTACGATGGATGGTAATGACGACGTTTTTTTGAACATTTCTTTCTTTTATTCTAATACATACAGGATGTAAGTCGGTGCGACCACTTATAACTGCGATTCAAAACTCAACGGCATGAACATTCTAACCCTCTAATTTCTGCGCCTCTCCAAGAATTACGTCCTATGCCGGGGCACCTTTAGAACCGCACTGGTGACAGAGAACCATTAAATATTTCCTATTATTAATTTAAAGTAATAATATAAATCAAAAGTAACTTTTTTTGCCTATTTTATTATTGTAAGAACGCTACACCAATTTTTAACCGACTTCAAAAAAGGAGGAGGTTCTCAATTCGTCGGGAACTTTTTTATGTATGTTACCGAATTACTCAAAGACGGTTCGGCCGATTTTGGCAATTCTTTTTTTGTTTGAAAGAGTATGTTTTATAGGTGATCCCAGTGCCAAGAGATTGGGATCTGATTATGGGATTCTGGAGAAATCAAGGAAACTCCTGAAATTTTTAGTCACACCTATGGTGACTGGTCATTTACTCACGAAAAGTAGCATTTGATGAAGTGAAACTGATGATGGAGACTACAAATGGTCATCAGAACTTATTAATTAGTAACTATTTTGCGGGTTTGGTTCTATTTCTTTAAGATAGTCGCTAAGCAAGTGATGTTAGTCAACATGCATATGATGAAGTCTAGCTGATGATGAAGTACTAGGAGAACTCCTCAACGATTATCGGCCCTGCATCGGGAAAACTATACTTTCTAATTGGACATGAGCAGTTGTCAATAGGCCTTCTACAACATATTAAAATAAATTAATACCCAATTAATAAAAATTACTTAGCACGGACGTAAACATTTTATGACTTTTTAGTTACATATAATGGTTGCTGTACAAATGTAGATTGGGGCTTGGAGAAAAACATAAGGTCGTGAGATCAAAATTAAAAGTTTTATCGTATAGGCAGAATTTTCTCAACCAATGACAAAGACATACTTTTTTTCAAACAACATTTAAATACCTGGAAAAAATGGCTGTTTCAGCGATAAGGCCGCCTCTTGTAAATTTAAGTTTTTTGTAATTCTTATTGTTTTTGTTTTTTTTTGTACAATAAAGAATATTCATTCATTCATTCATACCTCTAACAATATTTTTACCTGTGATACCATACGTTCATCCTAAGATGAAAAAATCTATGCTTAATACGTTCTAGACAGACAGACACTCACAGTAGCATTTATAATAATAAAATAGATTATATCGGTTTTCCCTATCGTTGCTAACTGAATTTATAAAAGCGTTATCCTTATCAAAGTCCTGTAAATGTTAAGATTACATACTCCACGTTCTCGCAATAAATTCAGACGGGCATCACGTTCAGGACTTTATTAATGTCACATCGTATCATACCACAGATGTTTTATGAAGCATATCTTATATCTTCAACATTAAAACCCGGATACGGGGAACGTGTTGGATGTCATCGCGGTTATTTGGTGAAGGTGAAAGTATTTTCTTGTCATCTTTGTGCCTTTAGACTCTTTTATTCCTTACGATGAAAAAATATTATATGTGTTGCAAAGAGAGAATCAGCGATCGTCAATTATTATTAGGTGATCTGTCTGCTATTTATATTAAAAAAATATATAAATAAAAGATTACTTGAAGGGCTATAACCACAAAACTTTATGTTCTCATCTAAGAAATCATTACGACTTATAATATCAATGAATTACTTTTCTCCAAAGCATACTTACTCATATTTTGATTCCGGGTTATAAACTACACCAAATAACTTTGGAAACACAATAAGTCTCTTGAAATAGTTGTTTAAATTGGTTTTTGAACAATACCCACTAGATAAAGAATGAAAGCAGAGAGGAGTACAAAAGATCCTTATAGCTCTGTTGTACTTATTACCCGAATGGCAGGAAGGTTTATGTTTTTAGCGCGTATCTTGTATAAATGTTTGTACGTAATATTCTTTACTACGTTGAGTAGGAAATCTGAAGTAGGTAATATTGAAATGTAAAGATTACGAACACAAAACAATTAATTAATTTAAAGATTTAACAGAATTACACTCAAAATACGTTCTCAATTATCTTTAGTAACAAAAGTAATGACTTTAGCAGAATTAGAATCAAGCAGAGCTTCCGCTTAGTTGGAGGTGTAACAGCAAAGTGATCTCGAAAATGACCGTCCCGTTCTTGTCATACGGTTGCTGCTAACACTTGTATATCCAGAACTGCTAAAAGGATTTTCACAGTTGAGGTATCGTTAGATTTATCTTAATAGCGCAAGTGTTTTTAGGTATATTTTATGATTTTACGAAATGGTAAACTTGTGCGACATGCCTCCGACTGCATTTTGTAGTCCACTTTCTTCTTCTAAATTTTTCTATGTAACTTTCATCTACATCATCATCTTGGCGCGAAACTCGTAAGCAAGAGTCGTATCAATTAAACAAGGATTCGGTGCCTTCGACAGAAATAGGGCTTGTTTCGGTCTTTTTAGTTAACATTTTTTTGCAGTCGGTTTTTTTTTATTTTTGAAATAATTTACTTTATTTAGATAATCTGAAGTGCATCTGTAATAATCAGACACAAATATAATTATTACATAAAACAGAGCTTCCTATTAATTATTTAAGGAACGAGAATTGTTTACTCTGTTACTACAAATCGTACCGATATTGAAGGTATAAAGAACGCAAAGAAGTGATATTGTAAAACTTATATTTCTATATCGATTAAAATAATATTTATGGACAATAGATAATATTTTTGCCACTAGCACCTGTGTACCTATATTTCACTCGTAATTATGCCTAATTCAAACTGAAATAAGAACCTCGCTTAATAGATATTTCCACAAGGAGTTCCGTCGTTTAGATTCAATGAATACCATTACAGAGAGTAAATATTGTTGTTAAAAAGAATTGAACAAGAATTACACTTCAAGATTTCTTTTCACTTGTAGAATAGGATGATACGACAAATGCAATGAACATGGGCGTTTCCCAAGAAAGGTTTACCCATTGTCAAGTCGAGGTAATTTTGTTACTTACTCCGTCTCCATGGCTTTCGAGAAAACTTAATAAAGTTTAATATTGTCTGAGATTTTTGCAATTATTTAAAATTGAAATAAAACTACATTAAATGGATTTATATCACTTATATATATAGGTATCGTCGTACCGATGCGATGTTCGCGAAAATTTTCGATTTTAAAGCAATCGTCGGTACACGTAGAATCAGTTGGGTATTCAGTCAGAATAAAATCCGTTAAAATACAAGTTCTTGATTTTTTTAAATACCTGTCTCTCTACTACTATTCTGAAGGTTTTCATAAAACAGAATGTTAAATTTACACAAAGACGTATGACAATTATATTTATGTGAACAAAGCTGCGGAAAACTATAAGTAGTTATCTATATATTTATGAGCTATGCTATAGACACATCTATAAATAAAAATAATAATAAAAGACAACATAATAATATACTAAAGCGACACAGGAAACCGTAGCGCTTTAGTAATGTTGGCTTTCCAGTGACGATATCATGTTGTAATCATTTAGCTTTGATATAATTTGACATTACTTTAATATATCAAACTATTTATTTTCAAAAGGAAATTGCTTTCTTGTGCTAATTTAATTTCACAAATATTTACGACTAACCGGTCGTTTCGTATAAACAAACCATTTAATGTGAATGTTTAATATTGAAACTGGGAATTATTTTACAATTCTATCACCTACACATAACTACCTATATATTAAAGTCTATAGGTACTCATAGCAAAGGACAGCGTAATTTATAGCTGAAATGCAATCTCAGCTTTTATCCCGAAGTAATTACTACTGCGGTTATAGATGATTACTACGCGCGTAATTAAACGGGTATACGAGTGACTCACATTACAAATGTTAATAATCTCTAATATAGCTCTTGTGTGTGCCACAGTGTAAAAACGTAGAGCCACATTTAGTATATTACAACGTTAACTTAATTCGTTTTTAAAAGCTTTTATTTAACTTGCCCTGTATGGATTTTCAGGTGGAAATTTACAACTCATTTTTAAGGCACTTGCCCTTAACCGATTGATCTGTAATTTGGTATGCACGTTCAGTTAGGATGATGATGATGATGATGATGATTAATAGTGTGACATCATTCGTAATCCAACGTGGCGGTATACCCAAAATGGTGGACCAATAATTTTTAATGCATTTCTACAGTACGGGTATCAAATTAAAGGGCTTGCTGAGAGTAATTCGAAAAAAAATGTCACATCACTCTTAATTCAATATGGCGGACTTCTAAAATATGAACTCAGTTCAGTTTCAGTTGCGCGAGCGCTGTCTGTTAGAGCAAGTGCTGTGTTCTTTGTCTCCCTGTTTTAATTATTAATTAAGTAATTTCGTAATTAATATTTAAAGTTCTTTCAAAAATTACATTATTTAGTGTTACCTTGAACTTCTGATAAACAAATTAAGGTGTTTTGTGAAAAGATTCTTTACTAATAGACAGGTAAAATCGGCTAGTTGTAACAAAACTGTGACATTGAAGTGACTTTAGTTGCAATCATACAATCTTTGGTCATTGAACTCTGTTGGTGTGGGTCTCTACGTCACATGAGGTCTATAATTTCGCCCGTTTCATCATACATCGCTTGGCCCTGTGGCAACTGCGACTGCTTTTTACGCTCGCTCTCGCGCGCTCCAGGTTCAAACCTCAGCCAAACGCAAAAAAATAAAATTAACATATTTATTTGTGAATAATTATTTATCCAAATGAAGTACACCTGCTGTAAATCGACTACAGGGGGCGCCTCTGAAACAGTTACTTGTGACAGTTGCGGTCAAAATTATCACTATAATTGTCTATATCCTACGGGTACAAATAATAGCTTAACGCAAGATAGAAACAAATGGATCTGCCCGGATTGCTTGCGTACTTTTCCTAGACAATTAAACAGTGATAATACACCAGTACGCGGTCACAAATCATGTACAACATTAAACTATAACGAAAACATCACACTGCGCAGAGGCGGTTCGACCTCTGCCATGGATATATCCTATCAATCCGATGATCATAATGCTTCATTTTTGGATCAAGTGAGATTAATAATATCCTCAGAAATCGCAATCCTTAGAACCGAGCTTAAATCTTCCATTGCTCCTTTGCAGAACGATTTAAAAAATCTGCGAGAAGAAGTTTTCAGCTTTAAAAACAGCTTAGAATTCTTAAATAACAAATTTGATGAATTTAACAAAAGAATAAATAAGAGCGAGACGGAAATCAAACGTTTATCTGAGCAATGTCTGGAACTCAATTCGCTTAAGTCAAAGATAGAAACCATCGAAGTCGAAAACAATAACCGCGAGCAATGGTCCCGTAGATCCAACGTAGAGATATATGGAATACCTGAAAAAAAAAACGAAAACCTATTTACCATTTTACAAGACATCGCTGGCAAGGCCGACTTCAACCTCAATGTTAATACAGATATTGATTTCATCACTAGAGTTTCTTCCAAGGACAAAGATGTTAAAAAAACTAAACCTATTATTGTAAAATTTCTTTGTCGCTGGAAAAAAGATGACTTTCTATCTCGAGTGAGAAAACTTAAATTAAAATGCCATGACATCGGATTCGTATCAAATAATAAGAATATTTATTTCAATGATCACCTAACAAGTTCTAATAAGTTACTCCTTCAATTGGTAAAGAAGACTTCTAAAGAAAAATCCTATAGATATGTATGGGTTAAAAATTGTTGCATAATGGTACGTCGAAATGATACCAGTCCGGTTTTACATATAGTTAATTCCTGTGATGTAAAAAAAATTGTTTAAGTACTATCGTATATTGCAAAAAAAATATTTCCTATATTGTGTTGTATACCCTTGTTGTTATCATTTACACTATAAGGCAAGCTCTGTATGGTTGTTCAATATTTTTATTTACGTATTATTATCCTTATTTGCTATGTTTATTCCAAGTGTTTTTCGCTATACTTGCTTCGAGCATAATATACTTAAAGCTTTCATTGCTAAGAGCATATTGGGCACTTCGCAGCTACATTGTACAATTGTATTATTTGCAGGAGATTTGTAATTACTTGTCTGGTGCTACTAATACATTTGCTAAACAATTAACAAATATTTTAAATGACATTTTATTGTGCACAATTGATTTATCAGATTGTAATGGCTAAGGATCTTAGTATTATTTACCAAAACGTTCGTGGACTCAGATCAAAAACGAATATATTTTATAGAAACCTTATTCGCGTTGACTGTGATATTATATGTCTTAGCGAAACCTGGCTGAATGATTCTCTTTTCGATTCGGAATTCTTCGACACCCGGTATTCTGTGTATAGAAGCGATCGTGATTACACTTTACGAGGAGATAACTTGGGTGGCGGAGTTTTGATAGCTATAAGATCTTATCTCAATATTCACTCCTCATCTAAAATAAATCTAACAAATTCTGCGTCTGAAGTGATTAAAGTTATTTTATCAATTAATTTGTTACCAACGTCTAGATTAGTACATATATACTGTTGCTACTTCCCTCATGGTAAATACCATTATGAAACATTATGCGAGTTTTTCGAATTAGTATCATCAGAACTCATTTATTATCCTGACGACATTTTTTTAATATTGGGAGATTTTAATATTTCAAATGCTAAATGGAGTTGCTGCCAGAATAGTATGGATCTTCGGAATATTTTTGATAATGACATTCTTATAGACTCCTTATACCATTTTCTAAATTTTAACAACTTTAAGCAATACAATACAGTACCTAATGTTAATAATAGATTTCTCGACTTAGTTATAAGTAATTGTGAATGTCCAATAGTAAGACACAGCGATCCGCTTGTACCCGAAGATTCACATCATCCTACTTTACTCATTTCACCAAAGGTAACCGTACCGCGTGCAATTTCTAATGCTTCTCGCACCATACGCATGTTCCATATAGCCGATTATACAACAGTTAATAGAGCTTTGGGTGACATAGATTGGTCTGATCTCCTTAGTGAATCAAATATTACAAAAGCAGCAGATTTATTTTATGAAACTGTTAATAAAGTTATAGGTGAAATGGTACCAACAAAAACTGTTGTATACAACCGTCATTATCCATTCTGGTATTCCAAATCCCTAATAAAAATTATCGCTGAAAAACTAAAATATCATAAAAAATGGAAAACGTACAACAGAACTATGGACTATGATACTTTTTGTTTATTGCGGGAAAGACAAAAAAGAGTTCAGGTTTCTTGCTACGACAATTACATTAATTATTCCGAAATTCAAATTAAAAAGAGCAGTAAATTTTTCTGGACATTTGTTAAATCAAAACGTGCTTCTAATTGCTTTCCTGAGACTATGTTCTATAATGATTTAGTAGCTACTGGGGGAAATGATGTTTGCCAACTTTTTAGCCAATACTTTAATTCGGTCTATGAAGCGGCTTTTCCTGGCAATTCTGATCCTGATTTAGATAACGTATCATCCAAGACACATTTATGTATATCCTCTATTACCATTACACAAGAGATGGTCGAAAGCTATCTTAAAGGTCTTGATGTCAGAAAGGGATACGGGCCTGATGGCATTTCTCCTTTGTTTTTAAAATCGTGCCGCGCTACTCTGTCATATCCGATCTATTTGTTATTTAATAAATCGTTGAAAACTGGTAATATGCCTTCTGTATGGAAGCGATCATATGTAGTACCAGTATTCAAGTCAGGTAACAAACATGACGTAAAGAATTATAGACCTATTTCTAAATTATGCGTCATAGCGAAAACTTTTGAGAAAATTATCTATGATTCTATTTTTCCTTTATTACGTCCAGTTATTCTAGAGCAACAACACGGATTTGTTAGTGGTAGATCAACAGAGTCCAACCTCTGTGAGTTTGTGCACCGTGTTTCTTCATCTATGGACAAGGGCAGCCAGGTAGATGTCGTTTATACCGACTTCTCTAAGGCTTTCGATAAAATATCACATAATATATTACTTAGAAAATTGAAAGAGGTCGGTATACACGGCGATTTGCTTCGGTGGTTAAGTTCATACCTTCGAAACCGTAGTCAGGCGGTGACAATCAAAGGTTATTGCTCATCCTTCTTTCCTGTCT
>DVXP01002996.1:0-11884 GCA_018235645.1 Junonia grisea | reverse complement strand
TGCTAGTCGATGTATGGAAGAAAACCAATCGAATACTTTATCGTCGAAAACTGTCAAAACACGTACTAAGGGTACTGGCTGGTATTTTATTTGGGGGGAGAGCCCAAAACGAGTGACCTTAAAATTACAAGCTGCGACCGCGCCTGGTCAGCAGTAGCAACAATAGTTAGGTACAAGATGTTGTGGTAATTTGCACCAAGGATTAGAAAATACTTACATATTTTATGATAATAAATGATTTGTTATAAGAATTTAAGTATTGGTAATCCCACTTATGATTAATGAAGACTATAGTAACAACACAGTAGTGTCTAAGTAGTTAATAGGGCACTCATTATGTGATAAAACATTTCTTAATTATTTGGAATGTTTATGAATACCTACATCTTAATATAAGTAAACAACTATATTATTTATTATATCTATTTTTGTAACTTGGTAACAAAAAACAAATACGCATTAAACAACTTACCGTCACCGAAATTCAAATTCGCAAGGGAAAAAACCGTATAAAAATATAAACAAACCATATTTCATTACTGTCTGGCTCCAAAACGGGTACGCTCATTCTAAAACAGGCTTTAAGTATTGCTCAAAACTTGATTATGTCATGCCACGTCATTTAATATTAATAAGGCTTTAGTTTATACGCAACTTAGTTTAGGATACCTATTTTCCTTATCAGTTTTCCTCCTTATACACGTCAAATCATTAATGAATAAATATAAGTTCTAATTAATAAGTATGTAGTAAGTTAGTCAGATGGAAAATTGTGTCTATCCTAGATACTCGTATATCGAGGAAAACTTTCATTCAGTTGCCGACTTCCTTATCTAAACTGCAACTTGCATTAGAAAGACCAGCTCCTTTATTCGTTTAAGATATTCTTCTTTAGACCTGTCCCGAACCTACTTCATTTTTGTCGATTTTATTTTGCTTATAACTTTTATCAGTCCAAAATGTTTGGATTGTTAATATTTATTACCATAACCATACCATATAAAAATATACCGAATAGGTATACCATAAAAAAACCAAACGTTTTGTGATATAACTATCAAAATGTTTGCATATCTAATAAAAATGTTATAATGTCAAATGCTGACAAAGATTTCCAACATAGAGATAAATGAAACAAATAAGCTTTTACTTCAATGATTTATTGCAAATATAAGATTTTATCTAATATTCGTTAAGATTTATCTTATAAACCCTTTTGCCTAATTGGTCACTTTACTCACGACACAAGTTTTACATTCCTTATTTCAAACTGTCAAAAGTGGGATTTTTATATTACTAGCAACATTTAAAAACCCAATCGGTTGTTTAATGTTGCAGTTCTTAAATAAATCCTGTTATTAATTAATTTAATTGCACACATTAAAAAACAATCAATCAACAATTTAATGACATGTCATTGGAAAAACTTTTTACGTCTTTAATTTAATGGCAAACATCCTAACGACACTTTCCGTTTTCTTTTCCAGAAATAATTTAAACTTTACCTAATTGCAATAAAATTGTATTTCATTGTTCGTTTCATTAAATGCAATTCAATTGTTTATTAAAAATAATCTAAAAAAATTATCGATTTACATTTTTTTGTACCCGATTTTTTTCATTACAGTTAACAATTTTTATGCAATCAACTTGTACATTAACACTATAATAATTGCTATCAAACCACAAATGACAATAATGAAAAGAAGAATTTAATAAATCCTATCTACTTACTATTCTAAAACATCACACAATCAATACATACAAATCTAAAAAAGTAAAAACAGACATATCGTACCTTAATTACTTTTTATATTTAATTTTATTTATTAATCCATCATGGTTTGCCATTATCATGCCAAAAATATTTGATTGAAGGGGCATCAACAACCATAAAGCCCGTCACAGACTTAGCTATAATATATATTAATATACCGTATTATAATATATATCGTAGCAAGTTACCACACTGAAAAATATGTATTTTTCCCTTCATTTGTATGGTGGTCGTTATATGCAATAATTTATATTACGGTATAGCTTGGTGACGTCACAGAAATATATATTATAGCTGAGTGTGCGGTCACTCGAAAATTTGTATAGAAAATGTATAGTAATATGCCTCGCTATAAATATATTAACAAATATTATAGCTAACAGTGTGACGGGCTTCATGCGATACATTTCAAAAATCGATAAACGGCTTTACTTTGTGAGGCATAAAGGTCAAAACCATAATCGCTCTACGTAGTTTGGTGGAGAAAAAAAAACTATTCTGTTCCGTCCGTCGTATACGCAAACCATTAGTGTTTTTATTTTTAAATTGATTTGATGTTTACTTCCTTAAGATAATATTAATTCGAGATGGTACATGAGATTCTACATTGTACTTAACACAGTCTATGTAGCGGAATTTGTAATGAATATATTAATGTATTGCAATAATCCGCTTTAACAAATACGATCTACAGTAATTCAAATACAAATTCAAAATTTAATTTATTCAAATTAGTTTGAAGCAAATCCGTTTCATCGTGTTGTAAGTTAACATTAAATCGTGTGTTAGTACAGTAGTAGAAGTTAGTAGCAGTTTCGGAGTTCAGTATGTGGTTTAAATTGAAAATAACAAATTCTCTTTAAGGTTTTTAAAGCCAAGATTGTTGCGAGAACATGTCGATATCAATCGATGATCGCGAGTTCAATTCAATCCCAGTCTATCCTAGTGTCTAAATTCATCTCGTGCTTCTTTTATTTGACTGACTTTGTTACTTCTTAAGTTATCTTCGTTTATTTTGTGTGGAATTTAATGATTAGTTATTATTGATCTATTAAATATTTTGCACTTTCTGTGTAACAACTGAGTAAAGAGATGCGGTCGGCAGTGTGGTATTTCTTAAAGGACAGCTAATTATTTGCGATTAATTCCATTAAAGACATTTAATTGTACAAGCTATGTATGTCGTATAGAAATAAAACTATTTTAGTAAATAATTAATTAAAAACAATTTAGATTTAATTTAAATACCTAAGTTATTTAATCTAAAACACAGACTAGTCCCCAGTTCCTGCTTCGAGTGAGATAAACAAGAGACGACTGGACAAATGTTTGGATTAGAGCCACTCCAAAGACTAATACATTCTCAACAGCTGAACAACAGGCTTAACAACGTGCTGTGTCCTTATTACTTTATACATAAATAAATAGAAACATAAATAAAATTATAAGTCATGTCTGTCGTATCCAAGCAACTTATTGCTAAATGAATATGAATGAAATTATAATTAAAAAAAAAAAATCAATTTTTTTTAGTCTTTTTGTTTTGTTTCCGAAACGGGCGGAAGGATTTTGACGGGATGTTCACTAGCTGATATTTAACTTCTAAGATGTAAAGGGTACTTTTGTTTTAGAAAGGGGATTATAGTTACGCGGAATAAAATAAAACCTATGAAATCTAAAACGCAGATAAAGTCGCGAGCTTGTCATTACTGACCATTACTGAACCTATGTAGGTAAAATGTAATGGTACCAAATTTAATGCATACGTCTACTATGATACTAGCGAGCATTGAAATCAGTTCACAAATGAACACATGTAAGTATGTTCCGACATAAAAAAAAAAACAGAATAAAATCGAATCGACAACTTTTTTAAAATCGGCTTAAAATACTGCAAAACAGTGTTCACCAAAAAATATAGAAACTAAAATAAATATAAAAAATTATTCAAGCGACGCTAGGTCTTTGCTACCGGGATGTTTTTTTAATCACTTAAAATCCCATCCCATTAAGCGATTAAAGCGATTGTGCAGCGCTTGAAGCATCGTCACATTTCGTACTTGCTTCGTGTCAAAATGTTCGTTATTGTTTGTGTACGCTTAATATTGTGAAGAGTTACAATTGTCTGTAGTGGTATAATTTTAATTTATTTTTCGCTATTTAGTAAGTTGATAATGTTGTTGGTTTTATGAGGTGTTGGCTAAATAATACGTATGTGTTATCATTTGCTTATATTAATTTAAATGTGTACTTAGTGTCTTAGTAATATGGTATAACTCTAAGTTTCTTTAGTAATCGTACTGGGTTCTGGTAAATATCGCACAAATTCTTTATTAATAATAAATATATTTTTTATGATTACTACATAAATAAATAATAAACACATCGCATATAATATGAATTTATTATTAATTATATTTTTTAGGATTAACAAATAAATAAATAATATAAATACACACTGAGTTACGGGTCTTTTTTTAAAATAGCACCTTTTTCTTCAACGTCTTAATGTAAAACCATTTGTTACAAAAGGCAGCAAATATTAAATATCACAAAAAAGAACACCTGTGAGTTTATATCTGGGTATTATTTACCCTAACCATTGTGCCTCAGTAATTTTAATCGACGCGCGACACAACACCAGTTAAGGTCGATAACCGGTGTGGCGCCCCTCCCCGCGTCATCAGTATCCCCGCGACTGCGGTACGGGCGGCACGTGTGACACGCTCCGGTAAGTTTTAAATTGCAATAACAACGCCATTTTTACTATTTTGTTAATAAATTGTTATTAAAAGTAGTGATTTTACTTTGTAGTGTTCAATATTTTGTTTTGTGTTGAAATAAAACTGTTTTAAACGGATTTAAATAGCGTATATTATTAATTTTTATGACGACGCGGACGTAATGCTTGACATCGGTCGCAGCTCGCAGTCACGGGTAGACTGCGGTTTTACTATATTGTACCTGGGTGATTTAGTTTGCCTGGGATGTTTGTTTTTTGTTTTTTTTCATTATGTTATTCACTCATAGATGGCGTTAAATATAATTGTTGCAATAAATTATAGCAATAATTTTATTTTTGCTAAAAATTCATTAACATAAATAACTTTAAAAAATCTAGTCAATATAACTTTATCAATATGTTCACTTTTGTTTCCGACATAAACGTGATTTAAATCCGCTTAAAGTAGTTTTAGTCCAATGTCCAAGGAGTCTACGAACAAACCTATTTGTTTTACGTGTTGCAGGTACACATTAAAATGTCTTTCGGAAATGATATTCAACAGCTTTCTACGTCATTTGTGCAATCATGCACAGAAGAAGATAGAGAAATATATCTCAAAAACAATTCCGATGATGAAGAACAAACTGATAACAGTTCAGAGCATAATCAAGATAGTGACACAGAACAAGATTTGAGTTCGAGCGAAGAAGATATAATTTTACCCAATACCGACCCGTTAGAAGAAACTTATACTGGTAGAGATGGTGTGACTAAGTGGTCATCAGAATATCATTGGACTAACGATACTATCAAATCTGAAAAAGCTATAATTGACACTCCTGGTGTAAAACCAGTTGCTTGTGACGCTAAAACTATAATTGATTGCTGGAAGCTGTTCATAAGTGATGGAATGATCGATCAGATACTTCATCATACTAACGTGGAAATAAAGAAGAGAATATTAGCTAATAAAGAACAACCTCGTGGTTATATACTGAAAGAGGCCACAAAGGAAGAATTGCTGGCTTTATTCGGCCTAATATACATATCAGGACTGTATAGTTCTTGCCGTCAAAATTTAAGTGACCTGTGGAGTATGGATGGTACTGGTGTCGAAATATTTAGAACAACAATGTCTTTACAACGGTTCCATTTTCTTCAGAACTGTCTGCGTTTTGAAGATGAAACAACACGGAAGGAAAGAAAAAAAATAGATAATCTTGCTCCTATACGAACAATATTTGAAGAGTTTGTTTCAAACTGTCAGAATAATTACAGTCCAAGTGAATATTTAACTATTGATGAGAAGTTGTTGCCGTTTCGTGGCGCATGCCCATTTCGCACATATTTTCCCAAGAATCCTGCAAATTACGGAATAAAATTATATGCTCTTGTAGATTCAAAAGTTTACTACACAGTTAATCTTGAAATATATCCCGGTAAGCAACCTGATGGACCGTATTTACAGAGCAACGAAACATTTCACGTTGTAGATAGATTGGTACAGCCCATTTCTAATACCAAAAAGAACGTTACTTTCGATAAAAAATTCACAAGTATTCCACTTGTTCTACATTTATTACACAACCACAATTTAACCTCTTTAGGAATAATAAACAAAAACAAAAAGGAGATACCATCTTGTTTCATAAAATATAGAAAACACGCAGAAGATATTCCTAAGTTTGCGTTCCAGAGAGATCTAACACTTGTTTCCTATAAACCTAAGAAAACTAAGGTAGTTCTAGCACTGTCTTCGCTTCATCATGACCAACGAATGGGCCCAACCAGTGGCAACAAGTTAAAACCAGAAATTATTACTTCTTACGAAACAACGAAATCTGGAGTAAACGTAGTTGACAAACTATGCGCAATGTACAATGTGTCTCGTAACTCAAAGCATTGGACGATGACGATCTTTTACGCTATCATGAACCTAGCTGCTATTAATAGTTTAATTATCTATTGAGAAAACAATAAAACGAATACGAATCGACGAGAATTCATAAGAAAGCTTGCTTTAGCAATGATTGAAGGGCACCTCTTTACCAGAAAGAATAAAGACACATTGCCTAGAGAACTTCGTAAGAGAATACACGAGCAAATTGGGGAAAATATAGTATATGAGAAATCTACTGCAAAGTATCAGAGATGTAAGGATTGTGCAACTTCCAAGGATAGAAAAACTAAGTATACATGTACTGTATGTAACAAGCCAATATGCTTACAACATGTTGTCACTGTTTGTAAAAACTGTATCGATTATAACAGCGATTAATCGAATGCCTTTATAAAAGGAAAGGAAGAAAGACATTTATAAAAGGACCTAATAAAATAAAATCTTCTGATATTTTATTACCAATTTTAGTTTGTTTTAATTTCTATTTCAAAACTAATTATGATTACATTAAAAATAAAATACTAATGTTTCTTTTTTCATTCATAAAGTTACATATTATTATGCAAGTTTTGTTTTATTTCTCTAACAACTAGTTTTGATAAAATTGTTTATAAATTTAATACAAGCTAATGAATCCATTATACAACTATTCATATAATATTTACGAAATTCTGAAAAATTGACCAAGTGCGTTTCGGAGTCGCGTACAAAGGGTTCCGTACTATTAGTAGGCAAACAATTGGTGGTGATTTAAACACTTACCACAGACAACAAATTGACGGATTTTTATCATGGCTTCAGTTTAAATAATAAAATAAAATAAAACAATTATTGGATAGATGAAACATAAATTATTATTATAAGCTTTGATACAGCTAAAGCCGTCAATTTGACAGTTATTGGTATAATTAGGTATAGTTTATACCTACTGATTGGAAACTAAAGTGGCTAAGAGAAAATTGGATCGTAATAATTAAATGTTCTTATTATATGTTATTAAATATCGACATAAAAATTAAATTAACTAAAAACATGAAATGAAATTTTTGAGCATTTGGCACTCGTGTTTAGAAGCTGATATAGACTTGCATAAAAACTAAGCAATTCTAAAAATATTACATATATACACATCGAATTGATAATCTCCTTATTTTTGAAGTCGATTAAAAATATGATTAAAGTTTGAAGTCTCGGTAGTTCTAATGTTAGATACAGCTTGGTGATAAACATACAAATAGACAGACAATGAAATCTTAGCAATAGTAATAATACGAAATTTTAGGGTTTCGTATTATTATATCATAAAAAAATGTTCAATTAAAAAATAGTTTTTCGAACTTTACCTCCATAATTTTTAATATTTTTTTACGTATATTATTATCAATATAAAATCTTATTTTAGCTTTAGAAAATAAAAACTTTGCACATAATAGTTAAATTAAAAAAAAATTAAAACATGGATTCGCGTCTATATTAGCGTTACATTTTATGTATTTATTTGCTTATCATAAAATATATTAACACATATATACATATATAATATATTAAATACTCGTATTATTATTATATTAAAAATAATCGTATGTTAAAAAAGACCCTATTACTGGTGCGAATCCTTGTTCTCGCTTAAGAGAATATCGATAAAAAATATTACATTTCTTTGGTATCTAAATATATTAGTACCGTCCAACCATTTGTAATGCAGCAAAAATCAACTACACCTTGTCCAACGACTCAATCACTATATGACTGAATGTCTAAAACTTAACTGTTGCAAATTGCGTATAATTTAACTCACTAATTATTCAATTCTCCACCAAACCGCAGCGGAGAAGCATGGTGGATTAAGCTCCATAACCTTTTCCCTAACAGGAGAAGAGGCCTATGCCTAGTAGTGGGATATGTACATGCTGTCACTTTACTTTATTATTCAATTGTAGTAGTTATGAGTTATTACACACATCATACCAATATATTTTTAACATGATAACAGTGATACATGAAAATACAGCAACATTTTTGTACTCGAAATAACGTAATATTCGCAATGATTCACTTGAAATGAGCGAGTCGAAAATAATCATGTTACATAACTAAATTATTAAAGTTTTTTTTTTTAATATATGTACACATCCACTAATAAAATGTTGAGTTTATATATAGTCACTAACATGTAATAATTGTAAATTATCGTTAAATGAAAAGTAAAATAATAGTATCTAAATTCTAAATTGTTTTAGTTCTAGTATGATTGGTAATTTTGAATTATAAAACTATAACTATTAATTAGCTTTTAATTAGGTACATAGTTAAAGAACTATATTGTTAAATTAGCTGTGTGAGTTAGTTCTCCCTATACAATAAAAATAAACCATAATATAAGATAATAAATCATAATTAATACATATCATACTACTATATATTTGATAAAATATACGAGTTAATAACTATTTTAGATATCTAATATTATCTGCTATAAAACTGCATTAAAAAATAAAATAGCAAGATATAATATTATTTTTCATTTAATTACATTATATAATACAATATGCGATAAACTCTAAAAAAGTAGTTATATGTTTTTTTTAAATAACATTTTTATTAACCAACAAAAATCGGCGTCGCAATCGTCCGTACCATCCGTCAATACGTGATTAACCCTGACAACAAAAACACAACACAAAAAATATTGTACCTGACAGCGGAGTCCACTTTATAGCTGGGTATTCTTTACCCGAGCTACGACGCGAATTTATACAAAACGTCGACTGGGGTCGATAACGTGCCCCGCCCCCTTCGGCGTCAGTATCCCCGCGACTGCGGTACGGTCTGCACGTGTGACGCGCGCTTTGGTAAGTTAGCTTTGCCTTAGAAACGATATATTTATTAAATTATCAACGTATTTTGCTTATGTATAGAGTTCAACGTTTTGTTTTAAGATTAATCAAACTATTTTTCATTGAATTAAATCTCGTATGTTGTTTGTTTTTATGATACTGGTGTTTCAAACAATTTGTATTATCAGATTATGGATATTTTAAAAATCAGAATTATTGTTTGCGCATGCTTAAAGTAATTCAGGTATTGACATTTGCGAGAACAAATGCGACTCGATACGACGTTCTGCTCATAGATGGCGTTATAAAATAAAACTGCTACATACTATATTATCAATGTATATATAAAAGTTATTTGTTTTTTATTAAAAATATAAAAATATTTATTATATGTTAGTTAAATTGAGCTCAAACTAAAAACAACATGATATTAAAATATCCGTGTTATAGGGTATAGTGTTATGATATACCTTTATTTCAATGTGTATTTATATCTAAAATAGAAGAAAATATTAATCATTTTACGTTTTACAGGTGTACATTAACATGTCAAGTGACATGGACATCCGTCGGCTTCTTATTTCATTCGAGCAATCATGCACTGAAGAAGATAGAGAATTATATTTCGACAACAGTTCCGATGACGAGGATTCAGAAACTGATAACATTTCAGACCAAAATCGACATAGTGACACAGAGCAAGACTTGAGTTCGAGCGAAGAAGATGAAACTTTACCTAATACCGACCCGTTAGAAGAAACTTACACTGGTAAAGATGGTGTGACTAAGTGGTCATCACAATATTATTGGACCGATACTATTAAATCAGAAAAAATTGCAATAGATACGATAGGTGTACAACCAGTTGCTCGTGATGCTAAAACTGAAATTGATTGCTGGAAGCTGTTCATAACTGATGGAATGATGGAACAGATACTTCGGCACACTAACGCTGCGATAAAAAAGAAAATGTCATCTACTAAAGAACACACTCGTTATAATATTTGGAAGGAGACAACAAAGGAGGAGTTACTGGCTTTATTCGGTTTAATATACATATCAGGACTGTATAGTTCTAGCCGTCAAAGTTTAAATGATTTTTGGAGCAACGATGGTACTGGTGTCGAAATATTTAGAACGACAATGCCCTTGCACCGTTTTTATTTCCTACAGAACTGTCTACGATTTGATGACGAAGCAACACGGATGGAAAGAAAAAAATTAGACAATCTTGCTCCTATACGAACAATTTATGAACAGCTTGTCTCAAACTGTCAGAATAATTACAGTCCAAGTGAGTACTTAACAATTGACACGTATTTTCCTAATAAACCTAATTACGGTATAAAAATGTATGCTCTTGTCGATGCTAAATCTTTTTATACTGTAAATCTTGAAATATATGCAGCCGAGCAACCAGATGGACCGTATTCACAAAGCGACGAACCTTTTCATGTTGTAGATAGATTGGTAAAGCCCATTTCGAAGACCAATAGGAACGTTACTTTCGATAAAAAGTTTACAAGTGTTAAGCTTGCCCTACATTTATTACATAATCACAATTTAACCTTTATAGGAACAATAAGCAAAAACGAAATGGAGATACCAACTTGTTTCGTAAATTATAGGAAGCACGCAGAAGATATTCCTATGTTTGCTTTCCAGAAAGATCTAACCCTTGTTTCCTATAGACCTAATAAATCAAAGGTAGTTCTGGTACTGTCTTCGCTTCATCACGACCAACGAGTAGGACCTACTACTCGTGGTAATAAGTTAAAACCAGAAGTTCTTACGTCGTATGACTCAACAAAATCTGGAGTTGACGTAGTTGGCAAATTGTGCTCAATGTACAACGTGGCTCGTAACTCAAAGTACTGGACGACGACAGTTTTTTACACTATCATGAACATAGCAGCGATTAACAGTATCATTATTTATCGGGAAAACAATAAATCAAATGCGAACCGTCGAGATTTCATTAAGAAACTTGGTCTATCAATGATTGAAGGACATCTTTTCACCAGAAAGAACAAGGACTCGTTGCCTAGAGGGCTACGTAAGAGAATACACGATCAGATCGGGGAAAATATACCACTTGAGAAGCCTGAGATAAAGTATAGAAGATGCAAGGATTGTCCGACTGCCAGGGATAGAAAAACTAAACACACGTGCAGTATATGTAATAAACCAATATGTATGCCACATATTGTTAATGTTTGCAAGAACTGTATCGATAGGAATAGCGATTAATCAACTACAAAAATGAGGAGGTTTTAAACTTGACTGTATCATCGACTTGTGAATCGATTAAGGATGTCTGATAGTTTGTTCCAAATCAATTTTACCGCGTGTTTTTCCTAATATGGAATGTTTGAATTGATTCTTTGTAACATAAAATATTGAAAATTGTATTTGTATATTACCGATTCGTCAGTTCTATTCTTCTTTCAGAACGCAGTTATTTTAAAGGAAATAATGTTTCATCTTTTATCCAATAAAATTATGATTAATTATGTAACGTCGTTTTATTTATCTAACTAAATACATACATATACTAGATAATATCTTATAAATTTAATTCGAATAAATTAATCCGTTTTATACGTAAAATGTATTCATACTTATATCATGGGCCGGTATATCAC
>DVXP01002995.1:0-11890 GCA_018235645.1 Junonia grisea | reverse complement strand
ATTAAGTAACTATTTAAATTGAGGTATAATCAATGAAGTTCTTTAACTTTCTTTTCAATCAAAAAATTCATATATTTTTCTAATATAAATTAACAATATTAAAGAAAGTATGTCGGTTGCTTTTTTGATTCGGGCCTCATCTTGGCATTCTCCTTTTGTTACCTTTAAGTAATCATAATAATTTAATAATAATTTACTTTACCTTTAAGTACTTTTTTGTAAGTTTTAAAAAGGGATCAAGGGAAATGGGATGTATGAATTTAGATTTGTAGACCTTTATTTGACTATAACAAAGCTATGTTCTTAAATTTGAATAAATTTAGTAAATTGACCAAATACTGGGTGTGACAACTACACACCATTTGATTGCTCTAAAATATTTGTATGGGTAGTATGGATGTATGTTGTTCAAACGTAGACCAAGTTTTTGGAGTCTTCTAAGAAAATCCTCATATCTTAATGGCACCAATGGAGCACTTGTTATTATTTGATTTCTATGACAATATACGGCTAACCCAGGCCATATCTACATAAATGACATCACACAACACCTAAGAATCTCTACAACTTTCAGCTACGGCTACCTATTCGCCCTGTGCGAACATATGGGCTGCCACGCGTGGACGGCCACTCACGCCGAGAGCGCATTACTCGCAGCTGACGAAACCGACGGCAAAGCTCTGCACTTCGATGGTGGCTTGCCTGTCACAGCCTTCCTGCTCGGCACCATATTCAGGTATACAGTTTTATAACCTAAAATAAAACTACTGGTAACAAATGTATTAACTCTAACCGCTCATGGAGAGGGCGTTTGTGTTACACTCCTGGTGCTAAAAATACGTACACAACCGACTAAAATCCAAAGGTAAAGGTTGTCATGATCGCAACACAATAACAGTTTTGAAAAAATACGAAATTCACTTTTTAGTTTTTACCATATTAGTACACTACATTGCGTCAATAATATTGACAAAACATATTGATTCAATATTACTATGACATTGAAAAAAGACGATGTATTCTAGATGTCAACTTATTTAGTTGGAACACTGTTGTAAGTTGAAATGGTGAAAGCTTATACCTTTCATTACGATATAGGCTACTTTTAATCCCAAAATTTTAATCAAATTATCTTGTTGCGGTTTTGAAAGATGTGGATATATACAGGGATACATTTAGGTAAAAATATACTTATAAATTTATCTATACCATAATTGTTCATTCAAAATTATAAGATAAGATACAGCCAATTACAATAAGCTATCTGTATATTTATATCTGTCTGTGATTTTCTTTTATCACTCTAAATTTATGTCTAATTATGTTATAATTTGATTGCTAGTGTCATAAATCTCTTTCAAAAATTTTGGAGATATTATTATCACAAATGTGAATTTAATACATTTAACCACACTCTCTTTACAACATAATAGAATTTTCAAAGTTTTTTTTTACTTTACACACTTTTTGTTAGGACTGAGTTGAAAATATGGCAAAAGTAATCAAATTTGTATTTTCAAGTTTATTTTTATTAAATTTACTTTTTAAATATGTACCTTATTTTTTCACAATCTATCATATCAAAATATTACTACCATAATATACACTTATCACCATATTATACATTTTGCATCACACCATACACATTTTGTGTCAATATACACTAATTATACATACTTTCTCCACAGAACATACAAGGAACTCAAGAAACCATCTCCACTGACAATGGAACAACGCTACAAGTTCGGCGCGTATTTACTATCAAGGCGCTCCGTTACATCGCCACGCGGTGCTGCTCTGCTGGCGGAAGCAGCTACTTACCTCGCTGACGACCAGGTATGTTATAACTTGACTGCTCTGAAGTTGCAGCACTTAGCACCACACCACATCCAGTGGCGGATTTACTTAGAGGCCGATAGGCTCGGGCCTTGAGCCTTAGCCTTTTTGCAGCGGCAAACTTGAAGACGAGACAGATGACTTTTGTTTAAGCTGAATTTTAAGCTAAGGGTGACCTATAAATGAGGATCTAGGGCCGCACTTGTGTTAAATTCTCCACTGACCACAGCTAAATATTAACTTAGATTTGAAATTGCAAGATCAAAATCATAAATACACTTTAAGTTTGTCGCTCAAAAGTTGTAGTGATAAATATTGTGACATGCCACATTATGATACCTCTGAAGTTGGAGCAAATAACACAATTGTCGATTTTTCTGTGTTGAGGTGAAAAAAAGTCACACTTCTGTTGATTTTTAACTGTTATTACATTTAAAACTATTTTTTTTTCACAGCCAACACCAATCAGCGTTGTCATTAAAGACAAGAAATACATCACATCCGAATCAGACACAATTGAGTTCTCTGTCACCGACTTAATCGGCAGACCCATACCCAACCTGAAGCCTGATGAGGTCATCGCACAATCTGGAACAAGGCTCGCTGATGATGTAGTGGTGCTCTCCAAACAGCCTCTCACACAAAAACCTAATGAACCTACTACATTTATATTGAACCTTAGTAAAATCAAGTCCCAACATGGTCTATACAAGATCTCGCTAAGCGCTGGCACTAAATCTGCCAACTTCAATATTGCGGTGTTGGGTGAAATTCAAGTATCAAATATCGAAGTGGGTATTGGTGATATCGATGGCACAACGAGTCCTAAGATCACGACTGTGACATACCCTAATAAGTTGACTGAGAAACTACAGGCTGATCATCTGCAAAAGTGAGTTTTATTTTATGAAATTAATTTAAATTTTAATATAAATGAAATTTGGCACAATTTGTGATAATTTATAAATTAGATGGTAGAATTTGTAACATTTGTAAAATATTCCAATTTATTTGTAGTATACACTTGCAGACGTAAAGGATTCGAAAGCTATGACCTTAAGTAGGCAAAATGATAAAATCATTAAGCTCTTTACCGTCTATTTTCATTTATGGGCATTTCATATGAAGTTCTAGATGTGATTTTGCACATGTAATATATTCTCCAGAGGAGCATATATTGTTTCTTTTCGTAAACCATTTATCGAAATTTAATTAAACTAGGCGCATTTTGTTACGATTAACCGCTTGATGTGAAACGTCACCGTATCAACAATTCAACACATTCTTTATATTCGCAGACTGACACTAAAGTTCACGGTGCGCGACAAGTGGAACAAGCCGGTAGTAGTCCAGCAGGCCTTCGTGAGAGTGGCTTCTGACGCGGCCCCCCATGAAGCCATTTACGTTGCCGAGCCGGATGCCGCTGGCGCGTACAAGGTCGAGCTGGTGAGTTCTATTTATTGTATTATATGTTGATATGTTGTTCCTGGGTGATGAAAGTGGTATATTTAAAAAGTAAAATCTTGTCTCAAAATATATTAATCCAAATTAGTTTCTTATTGGATGTTTGACTGACGGACTCATTGACTTTTGCTACATAAACTGCTAAAGTTCCATATAAACTTTTAAACTCTTAACAATAAGTTTTTCTGTTTACAAAGAAATTAAAATTGATGGAGGTCCTCAATCCGTTGGGACCTTTTTTATGTGTTTCCAAATTACTCAAAGACAGCTGAACCGATTGTGACAAATCTTTTTTGTTTATTTCTTTATCAAATTCAATTTCTTTTACTCGTTCCTGTTTTAAAAATTACTTTCATAATGTTCCATCGCCCTTTTACAACACAACATGAAGTTTATATGTACAACATTACATTCCCCCCTACAGCACGTGAGCGCGCTGGCGTCGCACCTGCGCTCGGGCGGCCTGCACTCGCTGAGCATCCTGCTGGGCGATAGTGCGGTGGCGGCGCCGCTCGCCTGGACCATTGGCGACCTCGCACTCAACTTCGGCCGGGACGATGCCGCGCTCGGTGCGTATACTGCAGTACCAGGGGCATGGTTTATACCCGAGGTGATCTTTAATCAGTCTTAACATGTGTTAAATAAAGTGGGTGGAAATCTTTACATAATACATTTTATGTAGTTTTTCATCCATTTTATTTCTGATGTAATATCATGGTAACTATATTTTTAAATGACCACATTTTTTACAAACATCAAAAATATTAAAAAAATACTTATTATAAACAACCAAAACATACAATATACAATATAAAAAATTGGTGAGAGTAATGAGAATAATATTACCCTAACTGGTTTCCCATATCACAATCTGTGCTTTCCATTACTTCTATATTTATCCATCACCGAACTCTATCATACATATTCACTGAAAAACAATTAATAAATATCTTAAAACACAAAACGCCCAAGTTATTATTTTACTTAACGTTTAATAAAACAATGTTAAATACTGGTGTATAGTAGCATGTAACTCCTCGCAGGTGCCCCAGTGAAGACGCCGGCGCGCGCTCACCGCGGCGCGCTGCCGGAGATCGCGCACGTGTTCCGCTCCGCCGAGGCGCGCCCGGCCCGTGCGCTATCCGACGTGTTCGCGCTCGCCTGCGCCGCCCCCCTGCTGCTGCTGCTGGTGCTGTGGGCGCGGCTCGGCCTCAACTTCTCGCTGTTCCCACCACTGCCGCTGCCGGCGCTTAATGCGCTGCTGTTCCACCTTGCGCTAGGAGGTATGTCCCTCCACTCTTACTGTTACTAGTATTGTGGGCGCGGCTGGGCCTCAACTTCTCTAAATAAAATTATTTGGGTTGGGGGCAATAGTCTAAGGTGCCATATTTGTGGGGGCGCTAAGGTCTGGCAAGCATCGGCAAAATTATCATTTGTGTATTAGTTGGCGTCGACCTTTTTTTAGCTCAATTACTACTTCGAAAATAAGAAACTAAAGAAAAAATTCACCACTGATCATGATTTCTATAAGAGGCCGCCACTGATTTTTTTGCCCGGGGTGTCAGTGGCTCTTACGCCGGAATTGTAGAAATTAATAAATTTATTTAAAAGTAATATTGAAACTCTCCAGAGTGACTATTCCTAAAGAATTTATGACTCTTCCAATATCAATAGTTAGGCTGCGCTAGTAAATGAACCACTAATTCATGTCGTCGTGCGCACAATACCGATAAGTAAACAATCACACATACAATAAACCAACCCACATTGCCCACAGGTTCGCTAGCACTGTACGGGCTGTTGTGGCTGCAGCTGACAATGTTCGAGACGCTGCGCTACCTGCTGCCGCTGGCCGCCGTCACCTTCCTCGCCGGACACCGCCTGCTGCGCCGCCTCGTGCGCGACAAGACGCGCCAGTAGCTTAGCTTCACGTACCAATAAAATATAACTTACTTTGTATGTGTGGTGCTTTTATTTTGTACTGAACTTGAATGAGTAATGTTGGTACGACTCTCAGGAAGAGATTTCATTGGGATAAAATTATACATACTATGATTTCATCGGGGGGGTTTTTACATCTGCAAAAGTCAAAGATATTGGTTCAGTATTGGTGTGAAAGAGGAACAATCAATTTTTCGCATTTATAATATAAATGACTACAAGTCCTGCAACTACGTTTTGGGTTCCGTTTTGACTGCTTTTAGGGGAGAAATTTCGTTAAATCCGTTGCTTAATGGATCTTTAAACTGCAGTAGGTAATATTTCTGTAACGTTTTATATCTAGGCGTAACGGTTCTAAAGATATCATGAAATTCATGACAGGTCACTATGTCGTGTTAAATCTGTTTTATACAATTATAGAAAGATATTCGCGTCACAAATTGTAAGTGTTGTACACCTATTTTTTATTTACAAATTAGCACCAATTTAAAATATTTTTATGAAGTAAATGTTTTTTTGTACAAATAAGTAGTAATTACTTTTTTCCATACAAAATATATCTAATAAAAACGTAATGATTAAATAATATAATGACTTAATTTAATCACTTTTCAGAGACTGTCATTTATTGCTGCACATTAAAATAATTTAATAATGAATAATGTTGAAAGACTGTTCCTAATGTGTATTCTTGTTTTGCATTTTATTTGTTAAAATGGTTTAAATTCTAATTATAATAAATTAAGAAAACAATATTTTTTTTATTGAAACGACTGATTCAGTCAAATAATTATAACCAAATCACCCATCATTGTATACTCTTTGTATCTAACGATTCTTCGCTAATAGAATTAAATTAATAATAATAGATAAAAATAATAGGCGTTATCGGTCATAATCTGAGTCATACCTGTTAGAATCGGGGGCTTGGCTACATTAAAAACTATAAATAAGTAGTTTTTATAGCACAGTAACAGGACGTATGAAATAAATATCGTAAAAGAAGCTCTTATTCCAGAGAAATAAAGTTGTATTAACTTTCTTCAATTTATTATTTTTTTCAATATTTTTGCATCATTAGTTTCTTATAAAAATTAACATATTATCATCAAGATAACTTTATTCTTAGTTAGCCAGTCTCATTCCGACGAATAAAGCTACTTTACTGTAAAGTTACATCGAAATCGGTCCCATATTTATACGTGACAGAGCGACCACATCCATCTATCCTTACAATCGTTACCGCTTATCTAGCATTTAGAATAAGACTAGCATTTACTCGCGGCCCCGCTGCAGTGGTTTCGCAACAATATTCGTTCAGCGGTTGAAGCGCTAACTTTTGTAACGTACCAGATGGACACACATTTTCTCATTTGTATTAAATGTTAGTAAGCATTATTTTTTCGCAAGTATGAAATCCAGTTTTAACAAAAATGTTAGGTATGTAAAGCAATGAATAAACGATACCCCCCACAGACTCGTGGCATACCAGTGTTTCAGAAATACGCTTAACCTTTTCCCATTTTTTAATCCTATCCACGACGAATATCATACAACCTGTTGCGAAGATTCCGAACCCACGAATCGAAGTACATTATATGTTCCCGTTAATTTAGATAGGGGTTTTATGTATTGATAAGGAAAATAAATCCAGATAAGCGGCATTATTTAATAAAAATAGAAAAACTACATTTATATCACATAATATTTCAATTGAAAACTTCAATTCATGTTACATTACACAATTATGATAAATCGATATTTTCTATGACATCCTTAAAGCTAAGACTTATATTAATATTTAAAAATTATATTATTTACTTAACCTATTATTAGGTACATCGATTTCTCTAAAAAGCACAGTAAGTACTAGTCACATTGACTATGGAACCAGTGTAAAGTATTCAAAACAAGTTCGGTAATCAAGCCCATTTAAAATGGTGTTACTTGTAACCGGACATAAGAATAACTTTATGTATAAAGTATTTTCATTGTTTATATTTTAATTTGTCTACAAAATAATATAAATGCAATATAATTTTGTCTAAGGACTTGCCCAATGTATGCTCAATCCGTAAGAGGTTATATTTCATTTTTTTCCTGATTACAAGGTTTTGTCATACTATTATCATTAGCTATTGGAGTGCAGGATTCAGTTACAAAAAGTTTGTGAGAATACAAAGTGTTGAGGGCAGTCTTGTATAAACTGACAATGACTTTCAAAACCTCTTGTATTATCATTTTACTTTAAATTCAATAACTTATTTTCACTGGTTATATAAATATTGGAATGAACATCAAAGAACTATGTTCAGAAACCTAACTTGTAATACTGCCAGTCGTCAAGACCAAGAAAACATTGTTAAATAAACTAAAACTCAGCATCCAAAGTGAACACATTGTCATCGGGATTCGCCATCACTCCCCACTTTTGGTATTCGCCGACCTTCTTCTCAAAGAAGTTTGTCTTGCCTTCCAAGGAGATGAGGTTCATGAAGTCAAATGGATTCTGCGTGTTGTAGTGCTGTGAAATAAATATATTTTTATAAATTAATGTTATATTTAGTTTGAGGACTATTAGTCATACAAACCACAAATAGATCAATTTACTAGCCTACCTACAAATAGCTATAAAATTACTTCCACATTACTACTAAGCAAAAATGATGCATAATATGTTTTTACTAGATTAAAGGGTCACCTAGACCTTCAAATTAATTTGCTTTGTTTATCCAAAACATTATTTTAGTAGCTGTCTTGTACCAATAATAAAAACATACAATGGCTATCTTCTGTATAATAGATACTCAAATATGTAGAAAAATGTCCTAACCTTTTCACCAATCAACTCAAGCAGCAGTCTATCAGCCACAAACTCAATGTAATTGGACATGAGTTCACAGTTCATGCCCAACAACCTGACAGGTAAGGCATCGGTCAAGAACTCCTGCTCAATGACCACGGCATCCTTGATGATGTTCAGCACACACTCCTTGCTCGGCTTCTGCACTAGGTGCTTGAACATTAAACATGCGAAATCTGTGTGGAGACCCTGAAAATATTATGTACTGGTTATTTATGTTACTATGATACCAAGGTAGAAAAACTATAGAAAAAAAAAAGTTGTTATTGTAAACAATTAGTAGTTATTTGTGTTATGAAATTAGCAATATTTATGAGGAGAAAAATCACTTTATATTATAAACAGACAAAAAAAGGAGGTGTTTTTTACCAATACTTTCATGTGTAAATATCAAATAATATCTATGTTACAAAAATTATTATTAATAAAAATGAAACCAGTTTTTCAAGACTCATTTTATAATACCAAGACTGAAATAGGATATGGAAATCGGAAAATTCTCATGAGTCATACCTACATGTGTACACTTCCAAATATTTGAGTAACATGTTATCAGATTACATATAAAGATAATATGTACGTGAGAACAATGACCTATATATTATCGGCTGTAGTTTATATATTATCAATTTTAGTTATGAATGATCATGATAATAAAAATACAAACCTCATCACGAGAAATTAGTTCATTACTGAATGTCAGTCCTGGCATGAGACCACGTTTTTTAAGCCAGAATATAGATGCAAAGCTTCCGGAAAAGAATATGCCCTCAACGGCAGCGAATGCAACAATTCTTTCACCAAATGTTGCGCTTTTGCTAGCGATCCATTGTAGAGCCCAGTCTGCCTTCTTCTTGACACAGGGTAGTGTTTCAATGGCATTGAATAGGAAATCCCTGGAGCAAAGAATATTGTTTGAGATGTTATATAGTATTGAACATTTATATTGACTTCAGTAAAAATTCTTGTAATTTCTAAAGTGGATTTGAAATTTAACTCTATAGTTTTAAGAGTCATTTCTCAGTATTTGCATTATTTGTTCTAAGGATGCATTATACTTCACTATATTGTTTAATGACATGTGAAGGTCAGACTTGTCTAGGTAATTATAAATATCAATTTAACTGCATTTTTAATGATATTGTTTACAACACCTAGGAACATGATTAATATGATGAAAAGTATAAAACTGCTTAAATATTGAAGTTCAATATAGAATCTTTTATGATATTTAATCATTGTATAACAAATAACTTTTCCTGTTAGTAGAAATAACAGGTAAGGAAAATCATGTAAAAAATTTTAATTATTCATACATAAACATGAATTTTTTTCTTACCTTTCTTTAGCATCTCTGATATATGTATCAATCAGTAATGAGTACATTTCCGAGTGGACATTTTCCATAGCTATCTGGAACCCATAGAAGCATCTCGCCTCAGTCACTTGTACTTCTTGAGAGAAGCGTTCCACGAGGTTTTCATTCACAATACCATCTGATGCAGCGAAGAATGCTAGCACATGCTTTATGAAGTGCTTCTCACAATCTTTCAATGTCTCCCAGTCACTTAGATCCTATGTACAATAAAAAAAATACTGAGTCATAAAATTCTTGATGTTGATGACAATGTGCAAGGTTTTATTAATATTTTTAACATAAAAATAGATAACATCATAATAAACACAATGTTATTGTATGATAGTTTAACCTAATAGTGAAAATAACGAATGATAGTGGCAAGTTAAATCTTGTGCAATTCTATAAACAATTATATCAGTACTAGATTCTGATTAAATATATATAATAATGTAATCAATTAGACAAAATATATAACATCAAACAAATTAACAAATACAAAACAATATTAACAAATGCGCGGTAAATATTTCTTAGTAAGTGAAACTTAAGCGTGCTATTTACCTTGGATAGATCAACTTCTTCGACGGTCCAGAAGGAGGCCTCTGCTTTTTTATACATTTGCCATATATCAGGATACTGGATGGGGAATATAACAAAGCGGCGAGGATTTTCTCTCAGCAGGGGTTCCAGTTGTGGGTCGAACTTTTGTACTTTCTCTTCTTTTTCGATGTCCATCTTCACCACTTTTTCATTTTCATTTCGAGTTGAAAGAACGTTTTTAGTCGGTGACTGTAACACAATAAAATTGTTAATAGAACCTTTACAACACCATAATTATTAAAAATATACGACTGACTAACCTTAAGATTTATATTGCTCATGCCATTGTGAAGGTTCTCCTTGTCGTTCAGGAAAGACATTTTAAATTATTGTTCAAAACTTTAACACTGATATACTAGTATTGAAAAAACTAACAGGTGCAAAGCAAAGCAGACGAGTAACCGGCTATGATCGCAATTTAATAATAATAGCTTTCATGGAGCAAACAACTATTTCACAGCTGAAAGCACTTCATTTATGGCGGGAAACTGATGACGTTCGTAAACCACATTTTTAATTAAAACTCGAATTACACTTTGAAGTTAATTAAATCTTTTTATATTTAAGTTACACTTTTAACAAAAAATATAAATTTGAAACTTTTATTTCATAAAATATACTATTTTGAGCAGTTGTAGTTATTATTTATTTTAAATTTTTATTTTATTTTGTCATAATTTTATTTGTTTCAAAAATGTTAGTTTCCGAACAAGCCTGCCAATTAAAACTTTAACCAATCAAAAACTTTGTCAAAAAGGCGGGAAAACTGTTTCTTCAATTATAAACTTATTTTTAATTAAACTTTTTTGAATAAAAACTATAGTGGCTAAAACATTCCAAGAAATAATAATTTACATCTAATTCAACGTAATTTTATTACAAATATAAGAAAAATTTTACCGCGAATCCTCACCTAAATTTTAAAATTATTTCATTGGTCAATCTTTTGACCAATAAAAACGAAAATTGTAACATCGTAAAGAAAAAAAATCCATGCCTCCATGGATATCGATGACCTGTGATCGATGACATTTGGAAATATCTATTAAAAAAAAATTACAAAAGTTGCAGTTTTAAATCTACTATAAAATTATCTAATAATTTTGTTATGTGAAATATTATGTAATATTTTCATATAAAATATGTGCGTTTTGCTTACAAGGTAGAATAAAGGCAGCATATTTGGAATACACGTTAGTTTTTTGAGAATATCTTTAAATAGAAACAAGATACTTCGATAACAAACACGTTAAATAATTTGAAAAATAATCAACTTTAATATTTAAATTTTAAACTATCAAATGAAGAAGATTTTAAAAACCTTATCAAAATACCTTACAAACTGAAAAACTCAAAATAACGAGACTCGACTAGAGATGCAGATAATTTTAAATATAGTTATCTCTCGTTTTTCATCTTACTCCTTTATTTTTTATTACAGAAAAAAACTATTTAACATCATTAGTATCCGATTTTTCATATTAATTTACTATTATCTACTATCTGTAATAGGATGTTCAGTATAATACTTTTAAATTATAATTCAACATGGAGAGACAAAAGGAGAGACGGACTAACAGACGAAACCCTAAAAATATATCTACACATCTTTAAGAAATTCACCAATTAAGGCAAAAAGTCGCCGATGGCGTTTACAATAGAGTAAGCGCGGTATATTTAAAATGTACGTTTTTTTGCGTTTTGGTTTTTGCGAATATATCTTAATAGAAACGGTTACCGCGTTTCTTATGTTATATATATTCTTATGTTATATATATATTTCTTATGTTATATATATAATATGTTCACAGTTGGTATTGCATAGT
>DVXP01002994.1:0-11890 GCA_018235645.1 Junonia grisea | reverse complement strand
GACAGTTGGTAAATCTTAGGTTTTACCGGAAAATCTTAGAATTTACCACAGTTCGGGCTTTTACAGTAACATATATACCTATTATTTTAACTTGAAACAATTTGCTTAAATGAAGGAAAGGCCAGTTAAATTTTTTGACATCGCAGTCTTAATTTGGTCAACTAATGTTTGGTGATTATGGTTTAATGCAAAGTGCTCTTTAAAATTCAAATTAATATTAATAACATTTATAAAATTCAAATCCTTAAACAGAGGTAGAAAACTGTTAATTTACTACAGAAATTATGCTCATAATTTATCTCAATATTATATTAGGTATTTGCTGTTTCCTGAACTTCTCTTAAATCATTGAGAAAAATATTAACAGGTAATACTGACAGCATGACTTATTTGTACAGTAAAGTTAGATCTGATTTTTAATTCCAAGTAGGCTTTGATAAGAGTCTTTATGAAAGAAAATCTTTGAAGAGAATAAATAGTAAAGGTAACTTACTCGAGTGGCTTGATAGCCGACAAAACATATAAGCATAGTACTCGCTGCCAGCTGTCCCAACATCGGCGCACTTAGCGACTTCTTCAGCTCCATCGTGTTGCTAAACACAATGACAAACTTGGGTAAGAACACTAAAAGCTTTTTAAACATACGCAGTACCCACTGATTTATTTTTGAATTGTTATTTCTTCTTTCGTACAAAGTTTACAAGAGTTTTGTATCTGACTTTTAGTGTTATTGTCTAAGAAAGTCTCGTTAGGGCACTTTTTGTTCGATGAGAAAGATGTTGAAGACACTTTCAGTATAATGTTATAAACTTTACTTTACTGTGTTTGTGAAAATGCAATATTTTTTATTATCTAAAACCCTTTAATTTATTGGTATCTTAAAAATAGTAAAAGTAAACCAATTAATACCTAATATAAATAGATAAACAATATTCATACAAGAAAAGTGACGCTTGTCTTTCCCGAAAATTACATCTCATACGAGTATATTTTAATTATTTATTTAAATTGTCTGTATTAATCAAATACTGGCTGTATTTAATAATAATTAAATGTTATTTTATTATTATAACTTATAGTACTTCGAGATTTAAAATTCTGACACAGGATTTATAAAAGTCATAGTCAACATAAATATACTAATATGGAAATTTGCATGGACTATACTATACTATTATACAATACTATTTTCGATGGTGGGAACTGGACAGACTGGTTGTACAGTTAAATAAATTTTGTCTAATTCGCCGTATGTTGTTTTATTCAGCGCTTTGCATGAAGCTTGTGGGAATCTACTATTCTAGTGCTCTCTTCAATGGACCCTTGAGGTACTGAACCGTATGTTTTCTTTTCATTGCTCAAGTAAGTAACAACCATGTAGTTCGAGTACAAATTGAGCTGTTTTTACTAAGGTGGAAAGAATGTTTACTATTTTTTCCCCTTCTACGGCAACGTCAAAAAATTATGATTTTAGCACTGTGTTATAACTTGTAAGATTGTAGGTATTTAAACATATATTTTTATACACAAGAGTTACACTGTAGCGTGGGAACTACTGAATAGATTTTGATAATTCTTTTATCGTAACTTAGTACATATTGCTTAGTAAATATATATCGCACCCGTGAAAGAAGAGTCAACTAACTCAAAATATCTACCACTTCTAAAATTGCTCTAATGTCTAAAGTTTTAAAGTGCATTTTCAGGTACACACATTTTTTGACTTGGTTGACTCTTCTTCTAGGGGTGCGATATCATTAAAACGTCATTTCCTTAGTAGTAATATAAAATATTATAAAAATGAGTTTTTTTAATCAAATAGCATCTCAAATTACCAGTTTTATCTTTTATATTAAAGGAATAATTTAATAAATTTTATTAAATTCGTAATACGGAATAGCGCTAGGAATATACCAGAAAGTTGTCGTCTGAAACTTTCTGTGAAAAATGCAATAACTTTGAGCTTTAAATACAAAGGATTATGTTAGAAATAAAGTAAGGAATAATTACTTTAGAATAAACTTATGTTGTTCCACCAAATCATTTAGTCGCTTTAGGTATTTCTCTTTAAATTGTTGCGTCATAATAGTAAGTCTTTTATTTACATCTGAAAAATAAAATATTAAACAAAAAAAATATCTATGGGATCGTGATATTTACATTTATTTATAAACTGTGTACTTGAAAACACCCGCAGATAAAGAACCTAAATGGTAGACAACTACCAAAGAAATACATATATTGAATATCATAAAGACAAAAACTTGATGCATATTTTTATGAATATTCTGCTAAGGCAGTGATAAATTTCGAGTATGCATATATATGGTGGAAGAAGCAAGAGCAGGGAAACTATATATTTTTGACATAAGCTTTAAAAAATGCTCATACTGGGACACGCACATTCTATATTTTAGCCTCAAAATGTTATTAAATGTAAGCTTGTCAGATTAAAATCTAAAACGACTAAAAAGTTGTTTGAGATTCGCCCATAGTGGACCGTTCGATAGTAGTTCGGTCGGTGACATATATTACAGGTAAAATAAAATTAGTTACTATAAAACTTACTAAATTCTGAAACTTACTATATTCTTCTTCAAGGCAATCATCGATAATTCCCTCGAAGCAGTCACCAAGTACCGTGTACTGACACAGCACGTGCATCAAATGAGCTTGCATTATGAGGTCGTTAACCATAACGAAGAGAGATGCGTAATTAAAAACTACGAAAACAGTGAAATAGAATATCGGAAAGATAGTAGGTGTTTGGTAATTGAAAGGAAAACGGGCTGATACCATCAGGTTGTAGTCTATGTCGTCCACTAATGGGTAAACGGTCCTGTTGAAGTCAAACTGTATTAACTAAAGACAGAAAAGTTAATAGACCACTCTACAAGATTTTAGCTGAAAGAATTGGAATCCCAAATCTTAGTCTCAATCCTTCCCATTCTTTCTACACGTCTTCTTCCCTTATTCCTTTTCTAGGCTGTCAATTTTCAGCTACTCTGCTTCCAATGCCCATGGGCGACGCGATCACTTAACACTAAATGACCCACCTGCTTCGATTGCTCACAATTTATCTACATCCAAAAAAGTAAAAGGACAAACTTAAGGAATTATCACATAAAATTATTAAGCCTACTTATTTTTTACTTCTACCTAATTTTATTCACATTCAGATCAATTACGTAGTTAAGTTCAGACGAGTTATTTGTTGATTACGGACCAGAATGGATTTTTTAAATAAATTTTAATAATAGATACATACCAAGCACCCAATGTACATGCACCTAACGTGAGCAGTAATTTTAAAAATGTCTCGTTCCTTTGAGACTAAAACCTCACAAGTTCCTTTCGCTTTGAAGTCGAAGTATCAAAGTAAGGTGATTCCATTGCGGACGCCAATTTTTTATACATTGCTCTGTTTGTTCTCTGTATAGATATCATTAATTAATGTTTAAGTATAACTTTTTTTAAAGAATGTAAAACCATTTGTGTAGTTACTCAGCATAATCTACTAAAATGTAAATTAAAAATAAAATGTGCATATAAATGAACGTTATGTTATTCGTTGAATATTGGGAAAATAAATATACACAGGACGGGGTACAAAATTATTAAAGGCCCTTACCATGTTCTTGTATCTATAAAGTGCAATAAAATGCATAAGGGTGACATTAACATTGTCAATGATATCGTCCAAGAGAGTGGCATCACTGACGAGCTTCCAGGTCTCACAGCAGATCAGGAAACCGACAGATAGCCTGATGAGTCCACTGTATATTCGATACAATATACTCTTGTCTAAGATAGCAAATCCTGGTAAAACCAAATAAATAGACTATAGTTCCTACCAGCAAAATCTTTTATTATAGGTAATATACATAAAAAACCTAATTAGATAGACAAGATATATTTTTGATAAATTATACTTTACTTTTATATACTTATATTACTTTTATATTACTGTATGTTCGTTGTACTATATTTTGTTACCTACAACGGGATCCAAGTCAACTCATTTAAAAATAAATAGCCTATTATTCAATTTACTTTGTAATGAAAATAAAATAAAGTAAGACTGTAAGTACCTGAAAAAAATGTAACACGGTAGACTGATTCGAAAAATAAGGTTTCTAATTTCCCACTCGACTGTTCCAAAGCTTTACATTGTGTTGACTTTGCCCACAGGCGACGAATAAAATCCATCTTGCAAGTAAATGTAAAGAAAAGGTTGGTTAATGTAAGCTTCGCAAATAGGACGCTTCTATTTATCCATTGAAAACTAACCTAGCGTATTTTGCTTTGTTTTCATTATACTGACATTTTTTTAATTCATTTTGTAATTTGTATGCGGTCTGTTTTAATGATAAAGGTAATTTTAAAACATTTATTTCAACGACTTGTAAAAATACTTATTCTAGGGCAGTGAGGTATCATGTAGACTGGGAGTTAACTGAGTCGCTTAATTCGTTGTTCTGGTCTTGTACGTTACCCTTATAATATTTGTCCACATCTGAACATGAAATAATAAAGAAACAATTGAAATAAAAAGATTAAAAAAAATAATATTATAAGATATTCTAATAAATAATAATTAATTGTAACTTTACTAGTCAAACCCTGATTTCTTAAGTTTCGCATTTAGTCTGACTAAATTAGTTTATCCAAAGATTGACAAAAAAATTGTATTAAATTCCTTAAAAATCGCTTCAGGCTTTAGCAACACTTCATGTCAGACCTGAGGAATGAATAGTTTAACCTAGAAGCGACGAAGTCAACACGGTTTGGATTAACTACTACAGTATATGAATAAAACTCATCGGAGATTTTCGATATCTATCCATAGTAACTGAAATAAATGGAAACAGTATCGCAGAAATATTGAACATTGCACGTATGTAATTATAAGGCGGTTGATTAAATACAAATCTGTTTGATGTGACCACATTATGCTTTTATCGCCGGCTCCCGATCGACAGGTAAACAGAATGATTGATTAGTTTATGGTTCAAACGCAATTAACTTGCTAGAATTGAAATAGAAAGCTTCAATTATCTGATACTGTCCGACCATAAAACGGGCAAATTCTTCATTTATTGCAAAGTGGTATCATGGTATGTAATAGCACTTTTTGCTATTATGTCATAAATATGTACGGAAATTAATGGTGACTGAAATGTGGTAATATTAATAGTACGGAATTAATGGTCTTTTGAAAAAATGTATTGAACTGAAACAATATTCAACTAAGTTTTGTCGTAAGAAAAAAAAGAACCATCTAGAGCTCAAAAGTCTATTATAAATCGAAGCTCTTCAGATGTTACCATGTTCTGTAAAATGATCTTTTCTTTGAATAAGTACCCGATAATAACGTACTAACGTAACACAAGGAAATTTCTTCTTTTTACTTTTGCGGACAAAGAATTCTTTGACTGTAAGATTTTACGTTTGCTGCAATTTTCTTTTCTTTAGCGTAGTAGATTTTTGTATAAGTCCTGAAAAGACCTGCTGTCTTTTTTGACAGTCGAAGCCAAATCATCTGTGAAAAATTACTTTTCACAGATGACTTGGCTTCGGCTGTCAAAAAAGTACTGAAATCGATGGCAATAGTTTAAGCAAGATAAGCCGCAGAGTGTCCTCGCTTAATCTTACCCACTATTATATTTAAGAATACGTACTATTTCATTTATTTTAATTTGATAATACAATTCTTATATATACCTAATATCAACACATCAACATCACAAACTTTTACATATTCTACAATGTCCTAACATAAGCGGAGAACTCCTAGCATTACGTATTACGGAAACATTATCTAATTATTTATTATTATTTGTTCAAGAAAAAAAACGAACGAAAAATTAGCCGTTTCACACAGTGTAATATAAAAATACATCGGCGCCATATGTCGAAGTTTCAATTACGAAAGACGACAAGTATATCTTGCTGAGTTCGTGATGTTTGAACACTCCCGAAATAAACAGGATCGTTCTCTCGTATGTACGAGTGTGAGCCGACGAGGAAACGTCGAAATATAAATATTGCAAGTAAATATTGCGCTGCGATTTTATAAAATAAATTTTCCGAATGATAAAGTAACACAGCTGAAATTTACATTCAAATGAATTTAACGTGACGATCAAGGTAAGTGAAATGATGTGAAGAGTTGAAAAATTGGAAGTTAATATTGGAAACACGTTTTATAGTGAAAACTGCTTTGTTTGAATAAATAATAGTAAATTCGAATTAATGTAATTTCATAGATACAGATAAAGAAATAGATAGTTATCAGTTAGGACCACGATGAACATCTAGCATATAAATTATTTCGTAAAAGGAGGACAAATTAGTTGGGCCACGAGGAAACACCCGAAATTTGTAGATATGAGTAATAAATAAATCAATCGCATGACCTACATGCAACAGTTTGAGCAGTTTAAGCCAGTACTTAAAATTTTTTGGAACTACACCTGACAAATATGAATCTATTTTCTAACAAGATTTAACTTGGGCCAAAAACCGTCCTTTCCTACCCTCCACCACTACTCCAAGTAGGTATAGTTTTGGATTCACTTACTAGTGGGAGGCTTTGTCACTGTCAGACCAACAAGTGACCCTGCGCTCTTGGCATATATTTATATGTATTTTGGCATATTTTGTCATGTACTATTTCCTTCTTTACGTCACTAAACTAGAAGTTAAACGATTAAAGTTTGACGCTCACCGCCTTAACTTGATCTATCTTAATTTAGATAAAACACCTATGTACGTTAAACTTTAATTCATTACCGCTTGCGTCGTGTGGTAAGTCCAACTCATTTCAAATAGTTTGTTATGCGATATAAACCCGCTTGAACTGAAATAGCTTTTAATAATAAACAGTTTGCTTTAATGTATTTAAGTAGGTATAGCATAAATTAAAATTGTTTTAAACGACTTCAAAATGGAGGAGGTTATCAGTTCGGTCGGTATTTTTTTGTATTAATTTTTCTATTTTGAATATGCATGTGATAAGAATTAAGGAACTAATAAATGTGTATATTTTTTAAGAAGTACATTTCAAAATGTTACTAAAATTGTAAAGAAGAATATGTTATAAAAAAATGTAGATATAATTTTTTGTGTATTTTGTTTATGAGATGATTTTAAAACTAAAGAAAAATAAATTAGGTAATGTTGTTAACTTGGGAACCTTGTTGACCGAACCGAGTCGAAAATAAGGATTTTTATACCTTCACAATAAAAGAAAATTATGCAATAATGTAGAGTTATATTGATATTTTGTTCGTAACATGTATTTTAATTTCAAAGTTACAAGATTAGATATATTTACACAAGACAAACACTTAACTAACGTTTTATTAATATTATTTAATTAAATATTATTGCTGGATAAGGAAAGTATATACTAAAAAATGCCTAAATAAAAAAAAACAAATGGATGTTGGTACATATTGAAATTCAATTGTTGTATTTATTATGAAGAATATTATTCTGATACTTCATAAAACGTCCGCTCTATTGAAAGGGCGAGTGACGTTTGTTCAACAACGGCCTAGTCATTCAATTAAATGTCATCATTAAATGAACGCGCTCGTGATTCAATTGAATAGCGGATTTAACGAGATGACTGCGACAGTTATATTATTATACTTTCATTTTAATAATTTTTATTATTAGTACTAAATATTAATGTAATTTTTATAAGAACATACTCGTGTGCATGATTTAAACACAACAAAAAACAAAAATTTTAACAACAAAGTATAGGATTTTTAATAACATAAATAAAAAGAACAACATTTTTGCTTGTGCTTGTTTCCATTAAAAACTTACTTGGACTTTTTATTCAAACGTAAATTTAACATTTTTTTCTTTTGTGTTTTTTTTTTAATAATCAAAAGTTCTTTGGTTCTGCCATACTGTTCAAAGTCATTCAAACGAATGCCCAGATTATATAGAAATTAAATTTTTAAGTTTATTTTACTTTGAAATATCGACTAATGGAATACTACTAAATTATTTTTATAGTAACTATTATTGTAATGTTAAAGGATAAATCGATACAAATCCCAATCGCTTGTTTTCTTAGTATTAAAATAAATTAAACTTAAAATCTAAATAAGAACACGAAAACGACAAAAATTATCACAATGGTTACACATCTTGTAATGACGTTTAACACGAATTAGACATACCGCACCCCTAGAAGAAGAGTCACCCAGATCAAAACATGTGTGTACCTGAAATGCACTTTAAAACTTTAGACATTTTAGAAGTATTACTTAAATATTTTGAGTTAGTTAACTTTTCTTTCACGGGTGCGATATATCAGACAAGCTTCTTAATATTAAGATTATAATAATTAAAACCGTTTAACATGCTTAGTACTTTTTATACATTTATAACAGTATTTGTAACTTCTGTTGCTGTAACAAACATTTTAATTTCATGTCTTAATTTCTGTTCTTTTAGAATATGTACTTATATAATTTCAATCTCATCAACATACACACTTCATCGTGACTAGAAAATAGTATCTTTAATTCTTTATACCATATACAATAATATCGCATAAATAAATCTCTAAAACGTAATTAGTTAACCCAGGCATACTTAACACCTACTTGTATTTGTATCAAAATCATTAACTATCTACATATAGAATTCCCAAGAAATAAATAAAAAATAAATAATCATACTGAAAATAAATATCTGTAATCCTACAAAACTTTACAAAATATAAATATTAGTAACTTAAATTACATTAATTAAGGCTCCACGCAAACGTCGGTTTCGGTTCAGTTCGGTTCGGTTCAGTTTCGGTGTGTTCATCCGAGTAAATCACTTTTTCAGAAGTTTTTCCGTACGGAGACGTAAGGCGTGTGCGCCTTGTTTGTCGAACATTTTGTAAATGTGATTGGAGCGTTCGATTTTGAGAAACTCAAAATTTGATTAGGAAACGGAATCTGAAAACTGAACGTGCGTGGAGAATAAATCATTACTTATCTGAAAAAAATGCTGTTATTTGCTACTAAAAGTAAATAAATAATAAAAATAAATAAATAATAATAAAAGTAAATTATATATATAAGACAACAGTCATCCTAAAGGTCAAGATACGTTATTTTGGTAGCAGTAAAGGCAGCAGCTCCAGTGGAGCCGTGACCTTTACCGCGAAGCCCATGATCACTGAGATGCAGAGTTGAGCCACGAACACACAGCTGCTGACTCCCGCCAACAGAAACACTAACAATATAATTCCCAAGAAATGATATTACACTTCACAAAATCATAAATATTAAAGATACTAGTGACACCTTCTGCTTCTCAGTATTTTCATTACTTCAAAAAAAAAAACAAAACAATTACAGTCAATCGCACTACAAATCCCCTTAAAGGTCAAGATACGTGATCTTGGTAGCAGTGAAGGCAGCCGCTCCAGCGAGGGTGGCAGCGACCGCCACGACCGCTGCAGTGGAGCCGGTGACCTTCACCGCGAAGCCCATGATCACTGAGATGCAGAGTTGAGCCACGAACACACAGCTGCTGACCACCGCCACATCGGTGCCGATACCGCGTTCACCATCACTGCCCCCACCGTCGCTGTCCCACTGGAAAATAATATAAAGTATATCATTAAGATTCTTGTCATTAATTATCTATCATATGTTATTCTACCATTAGACCGCTCTGCTATAGTGGTGCTGAATGTGCTATTAACGCCGTTGAGTCCCACTCGGGGCTATTTACATAAACATTCGTTCCTAGGTCTGGTCCTTGCGGGCCTATCCACCGAGCCTAAGTGAGCACGTAAAGCCGTCGGTCCCGGTTGTTATCGCAATCACCTGATAACGATCGTTTCTCATAGTTGGTAAAATATTCTAGTCTAAATTGTTACTGGCTTGCCCTTTCGTTCCGGAGGTCAGACGGCAATCGCTCTGCATAAAAATCAGTAGCCTGTCAATACCTAGGCTAGGATAAAGTAGAACCTGGTTTAAGTCCGGGAAAATGCTAGGAAGAAGAAAAAGATCTTATTCTGTCATTAATATCTTCTCCTCAAGATGCCGTTTTCTGACGAAGTTTGGCATTTGTTAGAGCAAATTAAATTTCTGATGCCAGAGTGGCAACCCTCTTAAGCTAATACTTAACCTTAACCTTAATAAAAAATCAATTTTGCGGATAGTAGACTTTATGAGTAACTTCCAAAATATGACTGCTCTGCGAGCAATAAATCTTTGTATTAATGCGTTAACTGAGTCATTATAATATGGAGCGTGGGATACGGCACTTGAAATGATCTGTTTATCGCATATTATGAATCCTTTATGCCTTAATTAACTGTTTGGCGCCGGATTGTGTGGTGTTCGTACCAATCGTACTGGCTGCAGTACGACTTCTCTTTCGACTCTAATCTTATAATCTTCTAATCGACATGAAAAAAAATATATGTAGCTTGAAGTCAGCTAATACATAGCCTTATAGGCTATATTTGCTGGTATAAGTTCTATGTTCTAACCAAGAATAGTGCTATTGGCATCCGCTTGAAGTAGCTCATATAAAAGTGACTGATGAGGAAATAAATGCATTTAAGGATTGCTATGCTATGCTATGCTATGCTTTTTTTGTTAGCTCCACTAGTAAATCTAAAATGATATGAGGGATCTTCGTTTTCAGTGTCCAAGGGCAGCAAATATTTAAACCCGGCACTGGATATAGAGCAGCATAAAGTTTAAATCTGAGTCGCTATATATTTACCTATAAATCTACCTACGTACGAGAAGTATTTTTATACTTAAAGAAAAAACAGCTAACACTTACCATACCAGTAGCATGGTAATGAGCAACCAATAAGTACGGCATGGTGAAGAGTGTGGAGTACATGATCCCAGCGGTCCAGCTGAACAGTATGACGGCAGCTCGAGCTCGCAGCAGGCACAGCATCAGCATGCCACAGCTGTAGGTGCATAGACCACCGACGTACACTTTCTTGGCACTGAAAAAATAGACATCACAATCTAAACAATGATCGTTTTTCATATCGTCAGTTTCAAAAGGTTCCAAATTTTCAAAATTTTTGTAAAGTATTCATATGATCTTAATTATTACTAAAATATGATCACAGCTTTGTTATAATTGTAGGTAAGTATATAATACTAATGGTGTACACTATAGATTTAGATATATGTATGTGTATATTTAGGAACACAGTGTACAAGAGAACACGTGCCGACTAAAAGGATTATTGATGTCAGCATTTGTATGTCATTGGTTGAAAAAAAATGCAGTATAGAACAAAGGTGACTACAATGAAAATGATCACAAATTCTTTTCCTTATAAACTATATATTATCTAAATTTTATCAATACGTACATGGAGTTTAATTTTTCTGAAATTAGAAATAGTCATAAAACTAAAAACAAGTGTATGTACGTGTAACCATTTTATATATCCACTGCACCTATTTCGATGTGATTATTTGCATAACATAGACGTTTCTTAGATCTGAGAGATCTCACCTACGTACTATTGTATCAGTATGCTTTAAATAGTTTTATCATTATGGGCTTCATATTGATGTGCTTATATCAAAATAAAACCTGCGCCACGCGCAAACAACACATGATAGTGTAGTTAGTGTAGTGTATACCAAGATTTTTAATTCGAGTCAGTGTTAGCAAATTGAAGCGAACTGAATATCGTACCAGGGGCGTAAAATTATCGTACATGGATTCGAAATTATCGTACTTTTTAGGATAAAGTCAATTATAAATAAATAAATCATATAAATTGTAATATTGATATGTATGCAAATTCTCTATAGTTAATCTTTTTTAAACTACTGCTGTGAAATCAACAGGACACTGAAACCCAAACGTTTTA
>DVXP01002993.1:0-11891 GCA_018235645.1 Junonia grisea | reverse complement strand
GCGTGAAAGCGGAACAAACAAACAACGCTACAAACAAACAAACTCACTTTCCCATTTATAATATAAGTAAGGATTTACGTTTTAAAAAAATCAGTATTATATTTGTACGGCGTACGGTCAAACCCGCCAGGGATTTTGTTGCACCAAAAGCAGTAAGTAAAATGTAAAAATAAACATTCAATAAATACACCAACAAAATGTTATTGATGCTCATGCTTTATCACAATCACGTACATAAAGAAGTCTAACGTGACAAGAAAAAAAAGTAATGTCAACATAATTTTATCGCGACACATCAATTGAGAATCAATGTATGCACACTAATATTGTGATTTTTATTTAAGTGCAGTAGCTAGTACGACATTAGACATGTGACACGCAATATGCCAAAATCTCTGTAGCTTGCTTTGGCTCACTACGTATCTGGAGAGCGCGTCACGAATTCTAAACTCGCGTTGGTCACACTACACATTACAAGACATACTATGCCTTTGGTAGACAGTGTTAGAAATCCTTTGAACTACGTGCATTGGGTACTAACATAATTTAGCCCTTATCGTTATGGTAATCCACATATCGTATATATGCTCATCTTCAAGTATTATTGAAATTGGTTGTTCTCGCTCCAGTTTATGTATTAAAAAAAAATGATTTGTCTGTTGTAGAAAATATTTTTAAAGTCCTACAGTTGATTACCGAGATTCATACAAACAAACTCTCAGATTTATAGCTACGCTATTTACATTGATTTAAAAATTAAGAAAGAGAATTTGATTGTTTGTTGAAATAAATAGGTTCAAAAACTACTTGACCTATTTGAAATTTTCTTTTTACTGTTGGGAAGATTATTAAATTTTCAAAACGGTTAGGAATACCAATACTACTTCCTTAATTTACTAAACTGAAAACCTTAGAAAGAGAAATATTATAACTTGTCATCCAACACCGCTTGAAATTGTGTATTCCTTCTACTGTAAAGAGACCGGAAAGAGATAAGAACTAATGACCTGTTTCATTTATAAAGTTTATGAGTATACTTTGTCATATACTTAGACATAGTTTATATCTCCTATAATGTAAATTACTGAATTACAGGAGTAATCACATAACTTTCCAAATACAAAGAGTTCAGTGATGTCATATACTCAAAGGAAATAACTCACTCATTTAGTTTATAAAAGCAGATCATTCTAGGAGCCATTTTCCAGTGAGAGGACTTCTATTGAACGTTGACAATGCTGTCTGTCGGTGGACGGAAGCCTATTGTTATACGCGGAAGCTATTATTGACATTATTTAAACTCCTATTGAAACTTTAAATAATAAAAAAAAAACTTTTATAAACGTTTTCACTAGAAAATCGATAAGTTATACGTCAATCGCAGACCCCTGTTCCATAGATGATGTTTATATGAAAAACTAAAGAGCAAAATTGAAATACCACAGGATGTTTCCTGATATTTCAGATTATTTTACACCGGACTACGAAATACAGGGTTCCGGTCGTTGTAAATAATTCGACATCAATTACGCATGTAAAACTATAAATAAAATAATTCGCTTTCTGCCACATGTATTTTGATGAACATATAATCTGAAAACATCATGCACGTTTTACGACGGCGTCGCACCAATTCATTGCAGGATTAAAATACCAATTTTATTTTATTTTGGTCATTATTTATAGCGTTCGCATTGCGTCAAATTGAAATCAATTTCGCAACCAGTGCGCGTTACTGAATCCTGGCGCGGTGTAGTATTGATAAAGCACGCCGACGCGCCGCCAGTCCTGAGTTTCATAAAATCGCTATACCTATTCGTTGCAGGATTAAAGTACCAATTTTCTTGGTCATTATTTATAGCGCTGCGTCAAAGCCAACGGTCAATTTTGCAATCAAGGGGCGTTACACAGAGTCGTGTTCGAGCTATCGTGGCGTGGAGCTGATCGAGCGTTTTGACGATGGCCATGTCGGCACAACCATTGTTTACCTGTCAACGAATTCTGAATCGACGCTACGTCGACAAAAGTTTTTTTTTTTTATTAAATGTATCTAAAATTTGAATCTTATAACTTTTTTACAAAAATAAGTTATGCTTCTAAATACTAATACATTTCAACGAACTAAACAAAATATTGGAAATAAATTAATTATCACATGTACATGTGAAGTTGATTAATGTTAGATTTATAAATGTAGAAGAAAATGGTAAACACACTTACCAGAACTAACAAGAAAATGAAATATTACTTAGGTATACAATTTTTGTAAAGATGATATTATCAAAGGAAAAAATTATAATTTACTTTCATATAAAAATTAGCGAATATATCGAAAGCTTTTGTAAGGAATTTTGTCATGTAATACGCGGGTAGCTGTGAACGCCGAAATTAAATTCTTGTGTGGCTTATAAAAAAGTAAACCTTTGGCATGCTTTGTTCAAAATATAACAGATAATCGATATGTGAAGAATTACTGGATATTGAAAATATGAATTTGGCCGCGCTTAAGCCTTGTTCAAATTTTTTTTACTTGGATAGCCATAAAATAATATCGTGACAGATACGTATAAAAATATTTTATATACAATCTTTTGAACTAATAATAACCGATACTAACAATACAATATTTTATCTACTTAAAAAAAACTATTGGTTGACATTTGCCATAGAATACCGTTGTAACAAACAACGTTTATAAAAATAATGAAGTCTATTTTAACAAATCTTAAAAGAATACTTTCAATTAATTGCAAAAGACATTTTCAAACCTGTCAGCGTTTACTTAATGAAAATACTGCCGAGAATGACGAAATAGGTAACCCATTTTGTCTTAAGCCTATCGATTATGAGAGCCATACCTTGAGAAAACATGACAATGTGAAGAGGCAACGACTTTATGAATTCGGCTTGTATGTCGCCGCATGCATGCCTAAATACGTGCAAAAGATACAAATGCAGCACACTGACGAGCTGGAAATTTTGATTGCTCCTGAAGGCTTTCATCCCGTTCTGACATTCATGGCTTATCACCAGCATGCCTGCTTTAATCAATGCTCTTTGGCGACTGCGGTCGATGTGCCGTGCAGAGAATACAGATTTGAAGTTGTGTATAATCTCCTAAGCTTGCGGTACGGCGAACGAGTGACGGTAAAAACGTATACCGACGAGGTCACGCCACTGCATTCGGCTGTGAGTTTGTGGGGAAATTGTAATTGGCTGGAAAGAGAAATTTACGACATGTTCGGGATTATTTTTACTCATCACCCAGATTTAAGAAGAATTTTAACTGATTATGGATTTCAAGGACACCCACTTAGAAAAGACTTTCCACTAACTGGCTACATCGAAGTTAGATACGACGATGAACTGAAAAAACTAGTTTACGAACCGGTAGAATTCGCTCAAGAGATGCGCAACTTTCAACTTGAATCACCTTGGAAATATTTAAGAAATTTTCATGAAGGATATAATAATCCAGCGCCGGAGAAAAAGAAGTAGATTTTTTTATAATATTTGCAAATATAAATAATATTATTTTATCGTTCATTTCATTGCTTAAAAATACAAGTTATAAAAGAAAGACGAGATCGTTTAGGTAAAACAGCCTTATCAAGATTAATGATTATCTCTGAAACACATTTGCATAATAATAATTATAATGTAGCGCAATTTTGAAATGAAAATTGTTTTCTTAATAAATTATCACAAATCGTAAGATTAATATTAAAGCCATTGTTACAAGTGAGAATCCACTCTAAATATGTATATAACGTTTAAGGTAATAATATTGTTTAAGAGTCGAGCCCCTTTCTCTTATCAATAGGTAAAAAATTCGCGGTAGTAATTCAAAAGCCCTGTACGAGTAATACCTACTCCTAAATTCATAAGAGTTTCGACATCGTTTGTAGGTATATATGGGAGAGTGTACAAAAACAACATAAAAATTATACCTTATAACATTAGATGAGATTAGATCCCTACTTACATTACCTATTTTTTAGCCGATGTTATTAAATAGTTACAAATTTTTGATGAATTACTAGAATGAATATCCATCTGTTTTATTCAACGTGCGTTATAATCTGACCGTAATTTATAACGATTTGTGGTCGAACATACAAAGGACTCGTTAGGTACTACGGTAAATTATGCAAATACTAAATGGCTGTATATTGATGATAGACGGCAACAAACATATCACTTGATTTATAATATAGTTATACCAGCCAAACCTTAAATTGATAAATTGTGCTATTATCGTTATATTTAAGCATATATAACTCCATCGGTTATGATAAGTTAAAGATAAGAATGTATTTCTACATTGTATCTTTGTATCAAATTGCAATAAAACGCTATCTCCCCTAATACTAATTCAATATGTATTTTTTTTCATTTGTAATAAGTGAGCAATAATTATTGACATAACTTTTTATTAAAAATATGGACAAAGTAAAATTTTCATTTAAAGAAATTTCAAAAATTCGCTAAACCTCACTGATAACATAATAATATAGTGTATTGGTAAAATATAAACTTCACAGATCGTATTTGCTCCGTTCCTTATCAAAAGTAAACGTTGCTCACTTATTTCTGCGGTCACGTAGCAACGTATCACAAAATATGGAATAACATTTTTTGTAATATCAATTTACCTATTCAATAATATTTTTAAATCGAAAAATATTAATAGATATGAAAATATGCCAAATGCGAAAGAACAATTAGTCGGAGTTTAGGCAAACTTAGCTTTTTAATAATATTTAAAAAAAGAAACTAATACATAAATAAATGAAGCGATTCGGTGAAGCGATAGTAACCAGAAAACCATAAGGACAAATCCTTCCGAAAATGTTTCCAGAACTTTCATAACCTACAAAAATTAAACCTTAATATTTTAAGTATTGAACCACTGAATATATTTATATAACATGTTACAAATTCCAATAATATTAAACAATTTTATTTTATTTTTTTACCTCAAGTAACATAAATTCGAAGTCAAGTCATTTCTCTTTGTCGCTCAGTAAATAGCTCTAGGGAATGTCACAAATCTCGGAAAGTCACAAAGACCTTTTTGTCTATGTGCTCCAGTAGCTTTTGTTGAGATAAATATTTTCTAATTTTGCTGACGTACCAATCTTCTTAATATCATTGCCTTTAGGAATTCATACAATACAAAATTATTGTAATTGGATTGGATATAGTTTTATAAATATTTCTTTTTTTTTCAATATTAGATGTGTTATGATCACAAAACAATATACAGAATAACTTTTTTATGGGTTGTAATTTTAACAATTCTTTCATAACATTTATATATTAAGACTAGCGGACCCGAAAGACGTCGTCCTGGTCCTGTTTAGTATAACGCACCCAACACAACAACCAAGTGCCATTATATTCTTCCTCACAATTTTTCCTTACTTTATTACCGTTTAAGCCTTCCCTAAACTTCTACGGATATTTTAAAATTGAGATTAGCCAAATCGGTTCAGCCGTTCTTGAGCTCTAGCGCGACTTACGAAGAGCAATTAATTTTTATATACATAATACATACATAGATAGAAGATATGACATGATAATATTATGTGGGTATGTGTATGCGGTAAGCGTATTAGTCAGTCAGTCAGTCATTCAGTCAATGAGGATATCCTCTCATTCGTATAGATGCAGTATTTTTATTAATGCACCGTAAAATTCAGTTTACATTCATAAAACTTTATATTATAAGATAAAAATTACCTCTGACTTCTGACCAGTAATGTAAAGTGAAAAATAAAATATATAATTATGAAGTATACGAGAGCATTTCGTTCTCTTATATTCACTGCGGAATATGCTTATCTATGATATTCAACACTAGCTTTAAAGGTAAAAGCCATTACGAAGCCCGTATGCCACATAATAAACGAGATAAAGCGATTTTGCGGGAACACAATTGGTGACTTTCACAGGAAAAACAAAACGCTAACGTTTTATCAGATAAGAGTTGATTAAAATTAGTTAGTTTTCATATTGCATTTGTTTAAAAACGACTTCATTAAATAGGTTTAAATATACCTATTCAAATTTTATAATTTATAATTTATAAGATATATTTTTTCCTGATCCATGAAATAAAAATTAACTAAAATAAATAATAAAGAATCTTAACCTAAGAACTTTAAAGTATAAGAAGTGTATTATTGCGCGGAAAATACCGTCATGAAAAATGTTAAATTAAAATTAAATTAATTAAAAGTAGTTATGAGCACGTTCAATAGGCCAAATATTGTAAATGTCCTTATATCAAAAATATTTCATAAATAAAATAGGTGTTTTTTCGTTTCGTATACCTAACAAAAGGTAGAGGAGTAGATTAATAGAGGAAAGAACTGGTATTAGTTATTGTTAACAGCATCCGTTGGATTAATTATTTCGTACCAAAATGGGCGGCTTTTTTCCCAAAGCTGCCTTTACCGACTCTTGCGTTATTAAGATGAAAATAATCCAGCACATATTGCTAATGCTTTAATGAAAATTCGGAAACTGGGTCTTTGAAATATGCAAAACTTGCTAGTTATGTTTGGCGATGAATTTATTAGGTGCTATTTACATTTAGTTTCAACGTTATCAGTCGCATGTAAGCCATTATTGTGTAATCAAGGTAATCAAATCACGTTATTGTTAGCTTCCAGTCATTGGTGAGCAAACACGTTCATGGAGTCAACATTGTTCATACTGTTGTTGTAGTGCGGCATATATAATGATGTTGTACAGTCGGTTTAAATTTTGGACAAACAACGGGGTAACAAGACACAGCTGCACGAGTTGAACTAATTTTGCCCAGACATGACAAGGGTATTAGCCGGGTCGAGACCCTTTTTATAGCCCAGGTCACTGATAGTACTTAAACGATGGGATGTGTAAAGTAAAAAATCGCATCATCCATGTAGGCCTTTATTGGTACAATTTATTAGTCTTCCTTGTTGTAGATCCGCGTTAAAAACATCGTTGAAAAAATACACGTACACGATTTATTGTTATTCGTACATAATTAAATTTGTAAGAATAAAAGGAAGATCATACTTTTTATCGAATTAGTAAATAGTTTTGTAAATTATCACGATAATTCCGATCAAAGATTTTTAAAGAGTGAAAATTCACAAACGCTAAAAACCTGTTAAAACACTCAATCATAAACCCTGCGTAAAGGTTTCTTAAGTATAAAAAAATTAAGTTTTTCCTCATCCAACAATCTAATGTAGCTATTTGTCTTAAATAAAGCTTCGCATCTTCACAGTACATCTAGCGTTCGAGTTTGGATGAGATTTAAGAACGTCGCATAACTGAGATAACCTCAGATAAAGGAATTGTAGAATTGGCATACGTGTATCTAGTGTATTAAAACGTAAAAGCCTGCAACAATAGATCAATAGATCACACGTTAGCTAATAAAAATATAATAATTTATACTTATTAAGTGAACTTGCGAAGCGATAGACGTATTATATAAATTGAAAATACTTCGTTTACAAGTTTCGAATTTCTGATAGATTGTAGTAATAATACCTAAATAATTAATCGAACATGTTTCTAAACTCTATAATAAAAATTACCCAATAAATTAAGCCGCACAATGTTTGTTGCACTTGTTTTGTATGTTACAGTTTTATTGAGTAGTTTCGATGCTATTTCTAAATAAGTGTTTGCTGTAAGGACACACGGAGGATCGCGTAAAGTCGGTGAATAACAGACATTTCTTTGTAGGGCGCCCTTCGTTTGCAGTAATTGCTTATAACTCACTGTCTCTATGTAAGAATATTTAATTCCAAGCATAGATCGTCTCCCTGTAACTGTATAAAGTTAGTGCGTCATGAACTAAGTGATAATACAAAATTAAATTTCTGTGTTGACGCAATACTACCAACTTTGTTCCAAGACATAGAAGTTTATGTTTAATTTTATCATTTGTTACGAATATATTAAAGAACTTCTCTGACTAAGCAACGCGAGAATGTCAGATTATAGATAATATTATGAAAATGTTTTGAAGGATTTGCAAATATATGTTAAATTGTTTTTATACTTGTGACAAATACGCGCAGGCCTTATAAAAAATTCACCCTTGTAGCTGGCGTGAGGAGGGCCCAGTGAATTATATCATCAGAAAGCGCCAACTTTTTGTGCTGAGATTAACTGCGTATTACAAGCCTAAAGTATGCCAATGAGGGGTGTTTCCTAAACTTCTTAATTAGTTACGAAAGGTTTTCTTATGAACGCCTTTTAGGCAGATAAGGAATTCGTGTCTAAACGAACATTTTTAGGAATGTTACTATTAGAATATTTTATTAAAATTTAACGAACCTTTCTCATACTTGTTGTTATTAAGAATTTTTAAATTTCGCTAATTAAATTCGTTAGCAAATATGTTTTACCGTTCCCGTTATTCCACTTCAGTTTACGTGAATGCGAAGATTAACAAATATTAACTATGCTCTCAAAAGGAACAGCTCAAAACAAAGGAATATTTTAAATGCAATAAGCATTCTCTTGATCTCATAGCACTGTTTAAGCAACTATTTGAAATATGTAGCTTTGTCATAAAGATACTACAAACTTCAGAAGCTATGTTTCTTCTTAAAGTATTGTAGGTAATGAATATTAAGTATTTAAGTACATACTCGTATATGGAAAACGTTTAACAGACAATCAAAATGAGAGTATAATAAGAAATCCAAAGTTGAATCAACAAATTTCATTCGGTTTCTCGAATCTCAAATCATATTCAAATAGAAATCAGAAAATTGTTCGAATGTACAATTCCATCTGAAATTGCAATCAAAGATCGTTAGAGCGGTTAAACAAGGCTTTAACTCGTATTACCAGTATCAAACGCTTTTCGCCTTTACGGCAACAGAGATAATACCAACCGAAATGGTTCATCAGTATTCAGCGGCGAAGCAATTGAAACTGCGGTAGTGCTCGGTCCTCCCACTCAATTTTCCTTGTTCCGACGGCTCGAGTTATTTGCATCACAAAAACACAATGTCGAGGGAACGCGAGACCATTAATCACGCGTAGCGAACTTCAGCACAGCCGTGAATAGCGTCAACCACACGCGAATGATTCAGACGTTCACTATTCTGATCGAAGGCTCTGGCGTTGCGTGACGCGTGCCCCTGTCCCGCAGTGGAACACAACAAACCATGTAACCGGCGCCAGAAATACCGGGTATGAAAGCTGCCCGCGTGGCTATGAAAGGCTTTCGTTATCATTAAGAATGGGTAGTGATTATATTTAGTATTTAATTAGAAACTTAGATATTTTTATAAGGTTTTGAGAACAAATAAACGTTTCACATTATTAAGTTAATAACATATTATTTTATAAACTTTGTTGATATATTTCCACACTTGTTATTAAGTAAAATAAAATCATTTAATTAAAATATACGGCACCGTGAACTGTAAATTTATCGCGTAGTGCAAAAAAAATATACTGTTTCAAATTGTCTGTGCCTATACTTTAGAAGTTTTTTAAGTGCCGGAACAAGCCGCCGTTTTAATTGCGCCAACCGGAAAGGGGAGAGATGAATGGAAGGAAACAGCCTTGCCAACCGCCCTACATTATTAAAACTTGCCTCTTACTGGAGCACCGCCTCGTACTCTCAACTCTGCAAGCATAATGAATTGCAATATCATCTCGAACAGACTTCAAATAACTTTGCTTTCATAATTTATCAACGAAAAACTGGAATCCGTTAATTCGATAACTACGTTAAACTTGTTTATCTTGTACGGTTGTAATATGGTTTCATGTATAAATACCATTAAGATAAAATGGATTAAGAGCTAAAAAATAAACGAGAGAGTAAAGTAATGGCCTCCTCGAGATGAGTTGCGGGTTAGTAGTTAACGCACGAAATTGTTTGTAAAGGTGTGAAATAGACGAGCATTCCCGGGTTAGCGTGACCGCCTTATTACATTATATGAGCACCTCAACAAAGCCTCTTTCGTGCCTTATCTGTGGTACCGCAAGAGCCTCATAAGCTCAGGTTGTTACCTCAAAACATATTGTAACACATTATGCGGCAAGGCGACAGCGAGTTGCCGTTCTCATCCGCACGTAATAAGAATATGTTGCCCTATATGTATTTACATTTTGTTTCCTAGCAATCTAAGATTATTTATTTATTATTTCTATTAATTTTGTAATTCTAGTAAAGAAGCGACACCAAGTATAGTTTCTAATTTATAGTACGACTTAGTTTTAAAATACTCAATCGTCTCTGGTACGTGTTTGCCAACTTTGTGCTCTCTCCACCAACATGCAGGTAACTTGGTTCTGTTTATACATTTATCTAGTTCTAAACGTACTCGTATGTGTTCGGAATTTCAAACGGTCTATTATTTTAGAACTTCCAGTATTCCAGGTATTGTCGTTTTGCTGATATTAAATTATTATTATTAGAACCTAATTAATAGGTACATTACGTTATTGACACGATAATTAGTCGAAATTTCAACGTTAGAAAATGTAATGACTATTCACTCAATACTAATATAATTAAATAAATCATTGATAAAACGATCTCAACGATCTCAACGATTTTATTGTATCTAATAACAACGATGTTATTAGATACAATAAAATTAAAAGTAGTGTAAAGAAATTCTGACTATTCCGAGACAATCAACCTACCAATCCGCATTTCAAAGGTGGTAAGAATAAACTGCGTTATAGAAGAAGAAACTAAGGCTTTTAACCTATCCTTGTACCTCTTTTATTTATATTGACCTGATTCATGTTTGCCTTAAGTAAAGTTCTATAGAATATTCAAAAAACTAATAGAATTACGCTTAACATTATAAAACAAAACACGGCAGAGTTTTGCTACCGAAGGTAACTTACCGTAGATGCTTATCATTATAAAACAAAACCCGAAACATATTTAATATTAAACTTTTGAAAGGATTACTAAGTATATTTCAGGAACCGAAATCTCTGTTATTTTGATACAAAGCAAACTAATTTGGCCTTAAAGTCACTGTACATAATCTCGGGTTACACCGTAACGGACAAAGCCCATAAGAGCGTGGAATAATCATCCGCCGAGACGTCAATCACACGGTGGACGAAAACCGGGATAAAGCTGAAGGGTTAGATTATAAGGGTCCGATTCTCCTGAGTAAAGGAATATTAATATTCAGGACCATGAATGATGGACCTAATTTACTTTTATGTGCTTTTCAATTGTACTCCTATTCTGTAATAATATGTGTAATGATGTTTATACGGAATGTTTTAATTAATTCGCGTACGGAATGAATTTTAACAGCGTCTAATATAAGCTGACGTTTTTATTGTTTCTGTATTCATGGAGCGCAGTTTGCACGCTATATTTCAATGTGCCGGATATTTGAAATATTGAGCATAATTTCCGTTCAATTCCTAAAATTAAATTAATTAGTGTTTAAAATTATTTTATATTTCTCATATTAAAAGTTAAAAACGCGTAAAAGGTTTTGAAAACCCAACTAAGGTTTTCAAAAACATCTGCCATGATTTTTTGCGATATAATTAGGTACATATACTCGGTCTATGATATTCCGAAAGATACCTTACACTTCAAATCGGTGAAGCTCTTTAGGCAATAGAAGGTCTACGTCATTTACAAACTTCCATATCATACATATTATTCTTCATCTAGGTCAGTCGGATAAAAAGACGACTGTACAAAATAAACCTTCTACAACAACTTCTAGGCAGCCTTCTTACTAGCATTTTCCCGGGCGTATAGAGGCAATAGAAGGCAAGGGTAATAGAAGTTCTACGTCATTTACAAACTTCCATATCATACATATTATTCTTCATCTAGGTCAGTCGGATAAAAAGACGACTGTACA
>DVXP01002992.1:0-11891 GCA_018235645.1 Junonia grisea | reverse complement strand
AAATCCAGCGGTGCTAGCCAGGGTTTGAACCCGTGACCTTTGGTTAAGATCCACGTGTTCGCACCACTAGGCCATCCCGGCTCAACTTAAAACTTTACTATTTATTTGTTATTATACGGGAGATTCCGATTATATCTAAAGCTTTTTATTTTATCCGTGTTCTATAATCGATCCGTAAACGGTAGATATCTACAACAATTACATATTATTCTAGTAATACAAAATGAGCTACCATTTTGTATTACTTTGTATTACCATTTTGTATTAATAGGTAAAATAACTGTAAAACAAATCGAGAACTTTAGAAAATAAATTAACAATAGTAATTGTTTCTTTCGGATTATCTGTTTGAATAAGTAGCAGTTATTATCCATATAATATACAACATATATAAAATCTATTTCCGATGGGAGTCCTCTGCGATTTGAGATCGAATCGGATATTGGCCTCGGATTTATTTCGGTTTATTGTAATTTAGTGAAACTTAATTATCCTCATGTACTGCCATAGTTAATCCTATTAACGGTTCCGCGTATCTGACTGTTGTAATTTATTGTTGTCATTTTACTAAATTCACAATTTATTATTATTTAATTATTATTGAAATATTAATTTATTTTGAATTATTTTTTTATTATTGAAACAAACGTTAAATTTTGACATGTTAGCTTATAATATATTACCTCATAAAAGTTTCAAAGCACCGATAGAGTGCAGCATAATTATCAATTCACAAATCGAGCTCGCATCCGAGTCTTTTACGAGCCCCTCCAATCTCTCTAAGCCCCAATGACGCCCCCAAACAACTCCTCTCCGAACATTAAATACAATATCTTTAAATTGCTTCTAAGTACCGCCACCCTCATTGGGTATTTTTACCGTCATTACCATAATCTCCGATTAGTTCTCTCGTTCGCTCTTCCAACGATGCCTATTTCCGTCTCCCTCCGACAAAGTCTTAAAATTCTACGGTAAATTTAAGGCCCATTCTCTTATGATTTAGGTAAGATTGTTGGCAGTTCTTAGGTACTTCTACGCGATTATGTCGGTGTAATTGCGGGAATAGGCGGGAGTGCTTTCTACGTATAATTTTTACAGCTGAAACTTTCTACTCCGTGCGAACCGGTTCAGGTGCTACGGTTTCTGAACTCCGTGCATGAGAATTAAATTGTCAGCCGTAGTAACAAATAATTATATCGTAAAGTCGTCGTAAATTATCCGCGATGCGTTGGCGCTATTGTTTTATAAGTATTCAAAGTTATGTACTAATGTTGTGTGAAAAACTAATAATTGCTTTTATATTTAAACACTTCTTATAACCTAATTTATAATTACTTAAAGTATATTTAGAGGAGTAACTTAATTTACGTAAATAAGTATTAGGTATTTCTACTTTTAAATTAGGTATAGATGGGGCTAGATTAGAATAAATATGTCAAATTAAATTTGTTAATATTCTTATGATAAAATTAAAGCTTTTCCATAATTTACGACTCACATAAGTAATATTTTATACCCTTAGGCTTCTATCTGATGTGAAATGATTATTGTTTTTAATTTCAAGCACGTTTTGTCACTAACATAACCTTTTATCGAATGTAAGACAAATGTAAGACAAAGGTTAAGAATACCTACAAATAAGCATATATGTACTATAGTTCAGGTGGGAATCTATCTCCGTCATCAATAGGAATACACAGAAATATCTTACTACTTTTTCAAAACCGTTAAGCCTGGAAAGATGGATGGACTTTTATTGTCCTTTCACTGCTGAACAGATTTGAATAAAACGATAATATAAAACAATAGTATAGCACGACATAAGTGTTCGTAATCTTTAGGCACAAATTATAAGGATATGTGGCTAAGTATTACGTTATCAAATCAAAGTAAAAAACAATAAGTTGATGGATATATACTTAATACGGTTTCAAGCACTCAAAATTATCCCAAACAAACGTTCAGTATTAAAAGTTTTCAGGGTGGCAGGAGGCAGAGGGTCGACCTACCCTTATTTAGTCACGCCATTTAACAGGCGCGGCAAAGGGCTAAGAATTAATTATTTATGCGACTAGGTACGGAATCGCGCGGAAGATGTCACAGCTATCTCTGGACTCTGTGATGATTTCGACATTTTTCGGGTTGCGAAATTTCAATACTTTAGCTACGTATTTACCTTTGAAATTTAAAAAAAAAATAAATGAAATATAGTGGTTATCAGTTATTTTAAAATATTGTTATAGTGACACGAAAATATTTGAAGTGAAAAAAATTAAGGCGACATGTACAATTGAAAACAAAAAGCTAAGGATGACGGGTGTTTTCTTCTTCCTACAAAATACAATTTTAAGTAAATAAAACTATTTTAACCGGATTTTACTTAATTTAATGTGCAATCATCGCAAACATTCAAGAAGTATATTGTATTTCTCTTGGATTTTCTACCACCCCACAATTAATAATGATGAATATGACGATTTGTCTCTAATATATTACGTATTTATAAATGGCAATAGTACGTATAAACCTTAAAAGTACTTGGCATTTAAGTTTTTTCGTAGTAGAAACAGTGCCGTAAAGTGGTGATAATATTTAGCGCCGATATTCCTAGAACAAAAGAGAGATTGATAGTTACTTGAATGACGTAAAATTGTAAGTATAATTTCGAGGAGTTACTTGAAAGGAAAATTATAGCGCTCGTCGAAGATAAACTGAAGTGAAGAGAACTTAAATATTCCATTGAAATCGTAGTTGCCACTATTTCCACAACCGTCGATCATAGGCTAAGTAAATGTCTTCGTGTCCGTAACGACGTCGACGTCGAGTCATTATCAGTAGATTAATAAAAAAGTAGGCCTTTTGATCGCTTCAATACATACGTTTATTTTACAACTATTTAATAAACCATTTCCCATTAAAATTCAATAAATGTAATGACTTTAAATAAGTTTGTATTGTATAAAACAAGGTATTATAACTGAATTTAAAATGTTAATCACCTACATAATAATATCGAAAGCTGATTAATTATACTATTCGGGAAAACGGACACATTAATGTGCAGATACATAAATAAATTATATATTAAAATATATATTAGGTTCGTTTAAGCATTAAAAATAACGACTGAAAATATTTCAAACTCTGTAATCTTACTGAACTTTCATTTCATGAACTGAACTTTCAATTAGTACCTATTTGGCGACGAATACATAGTATTATAAATTTATAGAAGTAATAAATTAATCTTTCATTTATCTTTGTAGGCGTGTCAGACAAAACATACGAATACAATGCCTACCTTTGTAAATTGACGTGTAATTAATCAAATTGTTTTCGTTACGTATTTTAGCTTTTACTTTTTATCGCATAGTTAGTATGAGTATAAGAAATATAGCATTTTGTGATAGTGAATATATAGCATTCATTTTAACATTTCAGGTTTTTATCGTGTTATGTCTATTTTTGAAAATGTTATTCAACATACTTTAAATATGCATGCAAGGAACATAAATCTTTAAGCAAACTAAGGTTTCTATTTGCAGAGTCGAATATTGGAGGATGCATCGTTGATGTGCAACTCGTGGTCACCAAGGCACAACGTAAGTCCTAAAGCATGCAAGAATCGTAATGTAACTCTTAGCAATTCAAAAAATATTTATCTGTTATGTACTCGCCTTGCGAACTTCGACCGCGACCATCTTTGGCCAAAGATATAATTTATGCCCTTTGATATCGTGTCTTTTATTGTATGCTGTGCGATTTTATTTGCATTTAAGATTTTTTTATATGATGCATGAATAGAATTGGACTATTTTATTTTTTAATGAATCAAACGAATGTTTTCATTTTATTCTAGTTATAGTTATTAATTTTTGTAGGTTGGAGATTGATATATGTAATTTAAAATAAGTATAACGTTAAAAAAGTTCCAATCTAAATAAAAACTATTACATTTTCAATTAAAATTAAAAAATATAACTTAAAACTTATTCCACTAGAAAATTTCTTTCAAAGGTAACAATTTAGTTTTGTACGTATCTTATTTATTAAGGAATTAAATTATTCCTTTCATTTATTATTCATAATGAAATATATCAAATTATAGGCGATGAAATGTTGTACTTATATAGTCAAGTACGTAACGTGGGTTGATTCACATATCCTGGTTTTCATTAAATGTATTGTGTGATAGAGAATATTTTATAGCGATGCCGGCAATTTCAAACTGTCTGAGTAGAACAAAAACGGTGCAATAATTTATTTACAAATAGCCAGCTATTGACTTGGTAGACGTAATGGTCCAATATGTCCAGTTATGACTACAGTTTTTAAAAGTATTAAAAAAAATATGATGAAGTTGACATATGACAGTTAATAAAAATAGTTTTAATTCGCCAAAGTATTTTTTCATTAAACAGCTTTCTATAAACAAGCCAGTTCGAAATCAATTAATAATTTATTATTTAATAAAATTAATTAATTAATAATAATTAAATATAATTAAATTACGTCCTCCAATAAGTCACCTTTTTGGTCGCCATGTTGCGGAATAGAAGATCGTTTCATTTTTAAATTACACGAAAGAAACAACCTTCTTCGAGATATATCTATATACTGTTGAAGAAATATATAGTAAGAAAGAAAGAAAGAAGAAAGAAAGAAAGAAAAATCTTTATTGTACGCACGTATACGCAAAAATACTATATTTTCAGAAACCGACCGTAACAAAACTTATCTTTTTTTAAATATAATGAACGCGCCTTTACAATTTAAATTGATTTAATTCCTATTCTCTGTTCCCACTTATTCAAGTAAACCAGAAGTAGTATATCTTTAATCAAAAATGAGTTTTTAATTTACATTAATCTAAAAATTGAATGTAATGGACCATTAGAAACTTTTATTGCACATAAAACATTGTTAAAATGCAAGAAGTGTAAAAAATTAAGTTTTGATAAAAGTAAATAAGTAACAAATATTTATTGCTTTTTTTAAATTTTTTCATAAAATACTATATTTTTTAGGAGTGTACTATATTTTTAATGGCTTGTTCTAAAAAATACTATATTTCGCTGTAAAAATGTTGGCAACCCTAGCAGCGACACATCGATATAAATGTGCGTGAAACAATTACGTGTGTACAAGTTTTGACGCTAAAATCCTGCCGAATACTTTTGCCGAATAAATTCGATATTCGGTATACTGCCGAATATACTATTCATTGCAAGCCTAATTTATACCTGATAAGTTTAAGTAGGTATCTCTAACAGGTACGAGTAAAAATATGGATAAAACTTAAAAGAAAGGTAATGTGTTAAATATATGATTTTAGTCATTGATTTGCTTTAGAGTTTTCCTATTGATTTCGACAATCCATTCATGAATATTTGTGTACTTCGATTTCATAGTACCTAATTGACAATCTGAGTAAGTTGCCGTCCAAAAATAAATCTGCATTATGGTTAGTTACCGTTACTATGAAAATACTTAATTAATTATTTACCAACGACCGTTTCGTGATCGTCGCGTAAAATATTTACGTATGTATACTATAAGTCGGAACGTGTCAATAGACTTGAATGCCGAGTTGACATTTCGTTCGCGTTCGATTGTAAAAAGTGATCGCAGTAAAAAAGTTAATTAATACTCAACTCGCCAATATCGTGATATGTCAGTAGACATTACGTTTTCGGAACTGATTACGAAATCAATGAAAACATAATTGTATTAACAATTATTAATAAAGAATCGGTTTGTAATTGAATGCCGTATTTTGATTTCATTGTTTCTGCTTTATAAATATTACATCGATATCCGATTCTGATCAATTTTTTATTCGGAGTTTCAATTTTCATGCGATGGTACAGGTTATTGTTTAATTTCTCATGATCCGCTTAATATTTCAGTTACAGTAGGCAACTAATATTTATGAGAAAGTTTTCGCTAGATGAGTTTATTTTTGACTAAGCTACGACGAAGCAGAGAAAGTGTTATGATTTTTTAGCAATGTATTGTTTATTTAGAAATATGTTTAGCGACTGAAATACAAAAGCAATTTCATTAAATAAGGTAGATTTTATATGAATTTATAACCTCAATTTAGACTAGCGATAGAAAGTCAAGGCAAGTTCAAGTACAGAAGCCACTCTTGAGCCCGTTCATAACTAGAGAACTACTACATAATTAAAAGAAAAATAAAATTATGAATATAGAAATATCGAAGCTCGAGAGATACTCACGTGCTCCAAATGTCACAAACATCCGTCAAACGGTATTCAGAGATATTAACATTCAAAAATGGTAATTTTTATCTCTAAATTACATTAAATTTTTTAATAGCGTTGAGATAAACCATATCAACTGGCAACTTTATTGAAGTCGTATACCTAAGGAAAATTATTTATATATGTAATTCCAGTAGGTATACCTACATTGTAACAAGCCAAACTAGTTAAAATGCTTGTTAAAAATTTACAGCCATTCGTGTTATCTACATTACAAAGCGAAAATTGTGTAACTTAAATAAAAAATAAAAATATTTTAATTCAATTAGACACTCACATGCATATGCAGGCGAGCATCCCATAGTAATCGCAAAGGCCCCACCGCTTTTAGTTCTCTATGACACTTGATACTACCATTACGCGGCACAGATGTATCTGGGGATCAGAAGATGTCGCCAGTTAACCCTAAAATGAGAACGTTGATGAGTAATAATAGTAATGGATTATTTCAGTGCTTAAGGGATTGGGGTATACCTTTGTTTCTAGTTTATGAAAGCTAGTGCTGCTACATTCCGCAGTCACTTTGTTACGTTATGTGTGCCCGTTTAATGATACAAACAATTGCTTACAAACGTATGGATATTATGTGTCTGTTATATGCGTTAGTTTGTGAATGTGGAATAGTTAGATTAAGTAGTAGCATTTTATATTTTAAACTTTATCGATTTCTTTATCCTACATCTATAAAAGAAAATTTCTCCATGTGATCTCATCAAAATAAAGTGTCAATTAATATGTTAGATACTTATACTTATTGGAATTTTATGCAAAAGAGCAATTACGTGTGCCTTATTGTAAAATGCTAGAAAATGAGACATACACACTTTAGACACATATCTAGTTTATAGCGATGACAAGGTTGCTTTATTTTACTATCGATCTTACCTATATTTTAATTGCAATAGTAAGAATAGGTAGTTCAAAGCGGCTGTATTAGAACTTATTTAGAAAATTATATACTTTTTCATATACGTTTAGTAATAATATATTCTACCTATTGAATGGTTATTTCTAGAACTTCGCCTGTGCAGAACAAATATTTTGTGTGATAGTTTTCTGTGATTAGTTATAGATTCTCACATTAACTTCGTTCTGTCTAGATGAGAACGTTTTAGTAATATCACCGTAATTTCTAAATATTTCTTCGTAACGATATTTTAATTCTCAAATATTGTGACATGCACCATACATCCATACCTACTACTGTTACAAATATATATTTTATCTAATATAACTTATTAATAGTGAAAAACAACATTGTAAACATACAATTATGACGATTGACAGATTTCGTATTTTTAATCGTAGTAAAGACTTCCGTGAGTATATCCTTACTTCCGATCTAATTAAAAGAAAAAAATAAATCTCACTCAACGTGTTAAACTTTATATACGAGTACTTTAATTTAAATAGAAATTACGTATTAAGCAATTAATTCAATGTTCAGACGTATCCGAGGGAACATCAGAGCAAATTATTACATATTTCACATAGCAGCGGGGTCAATTTGTTTAGCAATTACAATTAGACGGGGGATGAATGTGGAATCACTTCTGCAACTCGATGCTAATGATTCGTGAAGGGCGACGGGACAAACTTTTGTTCCCACGGTCGATTGGGTTTTTTGTTATAGGATTAAGACGAGTGATAGATTTTAATTCGCGTTCAAGTGGAATTTTCGAATGAATTAATTATTATTTATTTACTTACATTTATTTGACGAGTTAATATATGTAACATATGTATGTGCAAAATACTGCTTAGTAGGTGAACATGTATTTGATAAGTTTTACAATTAGAATATAGCTATTTAATCAAAGATTTCTCGAGGCAAACCGACCTTACACAGTTCAATATTGTTGTACCTATAAAATTTTGTTGTCCCTTAAAAATCAAAATGCTTAGGTGCACAATTATATTAAATTATACTTGGAAACATATATATACATACATACATGGATAAGAGTTAAAACATTGCCTTATTTCAGACTTAGTCGGCCATGATCCACAGTAAATATTTCCCTTTTATGGACAACTTACAATTCAATATTTTTTCCAATTCCAGTAAGATACTTAATTTTATTTTAACAGTTTTAAATAAAATAAACATACCGTGTACTCGTATTTAAAAATAATAAATTTCGTAGAGTATAAGTTTAGTTTTCGCAAAAAAAAATCAACCGTTGATAAAATGTTAGAGCAATCCAAATAAAACTAGGTAAACTGATATTCTAACAACGTTTTACTGACCAGTCCTATTTAACACGAATTTCATTGCGTCTGTAAAAAACATGTCATTCGAAATCAACAATTCAGTTGCGAGTCCCGTCTTCGAGAGGGGACGTAGAAATAAAACCAGCAAACGTGTGTACCACCGGTAAATCGAAAAGAGAAACTATCACTTTAAAAGTGGTCGCCGGTTCTATAAAGTGCCTATTTGAAAGTCGGTCCGCGCGCGAGGCATCTGTCGGGAAACCGAGGAGAAGGCGTGGAGCCGAGTAACGAGTTACTAAGGAACACGAGGTCAGAGTCACTCATAAATAATTTAAAGTAATCCGGGAAAAACCCCTGTCCGCGGGCCGTCGGTTGAGCCGCCATGACTATTTGATGTGCCCAGCGTATTACGTCTCGCGAATTAGTGCTGCCCTTTTGAACTAGCTACTTTTGAGTTGCTTAATAATTTTCTTTAATCTCCATTTTTAGCCCTATGATTATTCATTTAGGTTCGTTAATTTTATGTTCATGTTACATACATAATCTTGCATGGTGTTGTTATAATTATGCATGTATAGTATTTAAATAAGATATTTTTATTTCGAGCTTAGGAGATCATCGAGTTTCGATTAAATTAATATACCAAATATGAAATGAAATGAAATCGGCGGAGGAAAACATCGCTTTATTTTCATAAATTCATAATTTTCATAAAAGAGTGGTGAATTAAGCTCCTTAACATTCTCCTTAATAGGAGAAGAGGCTTTTGTCAAGCAGTGTTACTTTACTCACCCAATTAATGATCATTTGTATGAATTTACAAACCAGTTATTCCTTTTAGTTTCACAATAATTAGTTATTCCAATTCAAAAGTTCCATTCAAAATCCAAAATCACAAACTGTATCACCAAGTACTAATGTTACGCAATTACCAGGGCGATCTATTCGGCGGGCTCAACGATGGTCTGCTGAGCAGAGCCGAGGCCCTGGCTGCCGTGGACATTGGCAAACACCAGTCGGGGCCGCAGCCCGGGCCGCCGCTGCCGCAGCTCAAGCATGACATGGTCTACCATCACGGTGTCGGTGGACACCCGCCGCACAACGCCAGGCCCCATCAGGTACAATCGTTGTCATCGTCTTAGTCCAGGAAAAATCTAGAATATATTATTAACTAGCAAATGCCAGCTTCGCACGGGTATTACTAACCCTTTTTTAAATTTTATATAGCCTATGTTCACCGGATAGAGTTAAAAACAATAAAAGAATTTTTGAAATCAGTCAGTAGTTTCAGAGCCCATCCAATTAAAACAAATAAACAATCATATTTTTCCTCTTTACAATATTATTTTAGATATATTAATAGTTCAAAACAGGTGCATATTCGCTACAGTGCTCCATTGTATGTGTTTTCCTTGTCCAACAAAAGATGACTTGAAACAAAAGAAAATTTGAGCTCGTAAATACTAATATTATTTTAGGTACATATTCTATAGCTCTTTCATAACATCATCATAAAAACGACAAATGTGTTGTTTAGGTACTTTTAATAAAATTAATCATTTTTCTAGTCAATACTTTATACAGATTTTATGTATGTATTTTGTTATAATTAAAAAAAGCAAAATCATTGTAAAAAGCAAAATTAATGCACCCAGTATATGGCTATACTTATGCTAAAAACGATAAATTTAAAATTCATATTTCGGTATTGACAGGGGGGAAAGGTCTATTCCAATCATTTGAATCGAATTCCTAGACGATAAAACTAAATCGCACTCGTAAAATTGTTGCCAAATTGGTACACTCCACGCCTCTTTTGGCATAAATAATAATAATAAAAGTAAATGCATTTCTCTATGCCCCATACACCTTGGAAAATCTTTTAGTCTTCATATGTCAGTGGCCGGGCGAGGGTTATCTCCTTAGGGAGCACGGAGCGTGGGGTAGCAGGGGCTGTAATGTGTAAGAAATATACCCGCTCCGCTATAAAAATGAGGTAATTTTATGCACTGTTCGATGTTATGTTGTCGATTGTGTTCTTACCCCTAGATTTTTCATGTACTCATATGTTAGGGAGATAATAATTGATACAGGAAATTGCTACCAGCGGCAAATGCGATCAGTTTGTATCATCTACATATGCGTCTAAATTAAATGTCATATACACTTATAACATGGCTGTATTTGTTTATCATTATAAACATTGAAATATTTTCGTTTTTCCTATTTTTAAACAAAGTTGCAAAAACGTGATTTGTTTGTACTTATTTTGCACGTGTGTAAGGTAGTGTGGCTATCATTGAATAGATATAATAAGTTATGAAAATTTTAAAGATGCTTATATACGAGTATTGAGCTTTACTTACGGAAAATAAAACAACCTTTCAATAAAGCCTTCTTTATTTCTTTTTAATTGTCTATATACCAAAAAAATCTAAGGCAAATAATTATCTCTAAACCAAAACATCAAGTACAAACACAAAAAGATCAAACTATATATATTTTCAAAAGTTTTAGGAACATTGGTGTTTGAAACAAATAAATGTTAATAATTATTTCTCTTTTTAATCTACGAGGCGTTTTATAACTTACTGAAAGTAGTTTGAATAAGATTTCTTATAATAAGATTTATAAAATTCAAGGAATTAAACGAAAGTTTTCTATTTCATTTCCTATAACAACGTACCTATTGTTTTGTCCGTAAACAGTTTCGATCCACCTTCCGTTGCTAGCAAACAAATGATAGGTAAAACTTAAACACAAACTGTAAACTCCTTGAAGGGGAAACAGAAAAACATGTTTGCTCATGGGAATACAGGACATATGAACGTTTTTACTGCTACAAGCAATTGTCACTGCGGCCGCTGGGGACCGCCTCGTAGTTGAAACTAATGCTCAAAACTTACTTTAAATTCGTCACGGAAGGTTCCTTATTATTTTTGGTTGAAAATAAAATGTAATTAAAACAGTTTGTTTTGGAATTTGGAATTTATATGTTAATTTTTAGCAAGCATTTGGTTTGGGTCAATTAAAATTAGCGTAAAAGTAGAGACCGTTACATTTGAAGTAATAATATTATTCAATAATTTGAGGTAATAAAAATTCGATTTATTAATTTAACAAATTTTATTTAACTATGATCAGTAATCCAGGGCAGAATTAATTTTTAATACTAATATTAAAATAAGTTATAGATATGTAGGCCACAAAAAACATGAATATTACGCATTACAATTATATTAAAAAAACCGGCCAAGTGCGAGTCGGACTCGCGCACCGAGGGTTCCGTAAAATTTAAGGTTTTCGGAATTTATCCTTTATGTGTGCTATAAAACATTGCTTCATGCCAAATTTCAAGATTCTAGGTCGACTGGAAGTACCCTTTAGGTT
>DVXP01002991.1:0-11892 GCA_018235645.1 Junonia grisea | reverse complement strand
GATGTTTTCCTTCACCGCCGAGCTCGAGATGAATTTAAACACAAGCACTTGAAAATCCAGCGGTGCTAGCCAGGGTTCAAACCCGCGACCTTTGGTTAAGAACCATCTCGGCTCAAATTTCGCATTAGCTGTGCATTTATTGACCAGCCAGTTACACAGTAATTGTTTCTTTCAATAAACGTTCTAACACCTGGTCGGCCGAGTTTCCGAATTGACACTCCATCGATTACTTTCTAGAAGAATATCAATTACACAACCTTGTAACATACATATAGCATTTAGCAAATTAAGTTCCTAATGACAAAATAACAAATATGAAGGATTATGTCGTCTTTAGTGAAGCTTTAAGTTTTCCAATTCTTGACTCGGTGAAGCTGTTTGAGCGCAAAGCAAATATCTTTTTCCGGAAACGTTTATATGAAATGCAATAAACATTTTTCTACATTTGCATGTAATATTGAATGTTATATGCAAATAATAAGTATTTAGTTGGAATATTATACTATTTATCATAAAATATTTTATTCAATTATTTATTATAAACTAGCACTTGGTTAAGTCCTTAACGAAGTGTTTTAATAAAAAGTTATTTGATTGGGCTGTAAATTTTTGGTGAATCTATGTTTCTAATTTATAAAATTACAAACCACATAAATAATTTTTCGTTAAACTCCTGGTATTTCGTAAATAAAATATTTGCTTACGGGAACATTAGTAATAGCAAGGATTTGGGCCATACAAGAGCTTTATTTACCCATGATGATAAATAAAATTAATATTTACAAATATTTGAAAAATGAAAATGAAACTCTTCATTAATTCCTGTGTCTATTTTGTTTAAAAGCGAGGTAATAAAAGGAATGCTTTTTATAGAAAATAATTTTGGATAAAAAAGCCTTAAAAATCATGTTACCTATAATACGAGTAAGCAAACTACAATAAAATAGATAGACTGTAACGTTTACAGTTTCTTTCTCAAATTGAAAATCATCAACATTGATGCCATTATAAATTAAAATAACTCTTGTTTGGATCAAGCGATGCCTACATGATGTTCAAAATATGTAACAAGCATTCTTGTATCGAATTGGCGTGTATTGAAATGGCAATGTGGGAGCATTTTTAATATTTACGAGTGAGCAACGCTTCAAGAGTCTTGCCTTACATATTTCATAGCGACGCTACCTGCATGCGATGCAATATTACTGCTACGGAACATACCTACATACATATGTACATACATAAGTACATACATACGTAGCTACACGCTTGCGTCGCGGGAAAAAGAAACAGCGAGAACTTTTACTTGTGCTGCATCTTTCTCCTTTCATAAAATATTAGGTAGAATAAGATTTGTGAATAGAATACATGTTTTTGTTAAGAACTATGTAATAATTCAAAAATATTGCTTTCAATAAAACAAATTAAAATGTTATACTTAATTAGGTACTATCGCTGTATCATCACAACGTTGTTACCTTATTGTTGGGTGCTCACTTCTCGGACAATTTTAAATTAACTATTTTCAACCTTTGTAATATGACGATGCACTTTGAAACAATCAATTAAAATAACTTTCTCAGAACATTTCAACGTTTCGTTACTAAAAGTTTTTGCAAAAATCCAGATCGAACAGGACCAATATTCAACACACATTCAAAACACCTATGCTACGGGATGTGTTCGAGAAAAACTCCGTTTCAACTTAAATCGACTTTTATTCACACAACGTAACCAAAAACGTAACGATTTCTTTAAATTGATACGTATATATTTCGAGTAGACGCAGCGTCAGCTGAAAGCTGGATAAGGAACTTTATCCTCTTATTTAGCGAACTTAAGACGCTATAAATAGCATCAGGCTAATAATATCGGCTCTGAAATAATATTCCACGATATTAAGGAGTAGTATAACTACTGTTCTACTACTATAAGTACTCCTCAATGTCGTAAATACCGGTATAACTGTACCTGTAAATGGAAAACAGAATTGTTGTCGTGGTTTTCCCAACCCAGTCTGGTTTCCCAGTGGTTATCGATAATCGTTTATCAATGAATGTCGTTCACGTCAAGCCATTGCAATCACATTCAAGTCAGTATATTGCACGTATCGTTGAACGATGAAAAAGCAGCTGTAATCTAAGATACATACATAACATTTATTTTATATACCGACTGTATTGTAGTAGCGTATATGAGGAAAAAAGTGATCTAGTTTTTGCTGTAATTTACCCGTTTGGAAAGAGATAGGTCTGTACTGTTATAATAAATAATCTTAGCTCCTATTTTGTTACCTGTATTCCTGTATTCATGTTGTCTTAGATTTGCAAGATTATTACACATTGAAATAAAACTACTTTAAGGGGATAAAACTCTTATATCAACTTAAGATTCATTGGCGGTAGTTGTAAATAATCTTTCTTTAATACTTCAAATAGACGAATGTCATCTTAGTTTACCCGTGATCACGTACGCTGTAAAGTGCTCGAAACGTCGGGATGATAAAAATAATCAGTACACGCGTTTTAAATCCGTTTAAAGTAGTATTATTTCAATGCGATGAACTTTGTTGTTTTCGTTCACCTTTATATGTATAAAATGTTTGATGTTTTTAAACAATTTTTTCCAAAAGAAAAAGTTGAAAGTAAAAAATGTATATTAACTACGTTAGCTCGTGGAAAAAACGTGAACATTATTCTGATCCGTGTTATAAAATAGCTGCTCACCCTTGCTTATTACACGCCCCCGTAAATGTTGAAAAATTTTGTTATGCTTAATCTTTGCATACAAATTAGATAGACCCTTTCAACCCCTTTATAGGTTTAATTTAAAAAAAAGAGGTAAGTTGTATTTATGATTTTTTTGCGCCATATAAAATATAATAAATAAAATTAGTTGGTTAGTTAAAAAAGCAAAATGTTTAGTTTAGTTTAGTGATGAATTAAATGAAATTAAATAATTTAATACACTTAAATAAGTTTGGTTGGTTACATAATTTAAACGTTTTCGAAATATTAATCTCATATTGTCAGTCATTGTTTTATCAGTTGAAAGCCATTATACCCAGTTAAAATGCAGCTACAACATGGAAGTACCATGAACAGAGCTCGCACAACATCCGATTATGCAGCGAGGCATAAGGATTATCCTCCCAGCATCCCGGAAAGCTATTAATGATACGTCGCTCGTGAACAGGAAGAGGTTTCACAGCTTGTTGGAATTTCATTAGACTCACGGAATTCGAATTAAACGTATGAGAAACGTTGCTTAACGTTTTAGGGGGATTTCTTCTTAGCGTTAAAGTTTGCTTAAGACTCTTTGAGATGAGATTCTGCTGCTGTGGTGTGGGTTAAAAAAATCTAAACGAAGTTTTCTTAGCATTTTTATTCTACATCTGTTATTTTATCATTTATTCAAGAAAACCTTTAATTGGCAAACTTAGAAAAATAAACGAGTTTGTTTAAAAATCTACGATTACAGTTTGTAGCTTCGGGATGTTTTTTTTCACGAAATTATCTCGGAAGGGATTTATAGATCCTGCGCTGTAGATATATTTTTTACTAAAATCACGTTTCGATATTGATTCGTGTGGGCGCAGGTTGTATTTATAGACTTTAGTAAATGTACTGGTATACCCCTTAGATCGCTGTAAATTGCCTGTTGCTTCAATAATTGGATTGCTGAAGTTTCTATTTTGCTATTGTTGTTAAGCACGACATTGCAAAGCATGAAAGCATTTCAACGTTTTCTATAATATTCAATATTCTGAAGATTAATATCAAAATATTTGCTCTCCGTTTCAAAACGTTCAAAGGGAATATGTTTGTGTTAGCAATTGATTCTTCGTATTGAGTGAAAATACAATTACAATAACGTATTGTTATTGTGTGGGTGTTATTCTATTGAATAGTGTCCATAGAGAAGATCTCTTATCCGTAAATAAAATGTTTGTTGAGAAAATAATACCGTTATTTCACAAAACCCAAGCGCATATTTTCCTACGAATGGTTTTTGTCTGGTCACACATTTCTAGTCATATTAAAGCGAGTTACGATCACGTAACATATTATTTAAAATATGTGTATGTAGAATAATTAATTAGGTAAAACTTCTAAAAATAACGTTTATAACTCATACAAAGAGTTTTCTAAAGTAAGTTTAAAGAGTAAGTTTTCATCGTATTTATTCAGACACTTTCACGTAATATTCTTTAGTAGAAGCTGTCGGCTGGCCGGAAAATATCGCTATCAAAGTGTGCCACATTGAAAAGTGTAACTTATCTTCTTAGTCAAAAATATCAGAAATCAAGTATATTACACTAAAATTTTTACATAGTGATAAACCTTTTGTTAAGAAACATTTTTAAACATACATTTTTCATTACTAGTACATCATGTGACTATAGTTAAATATAAAAAATATATTCAATAGTAGCCTAGAAATAAGCGATTATAATAATAGTGACGTAGATAGCGAAATGAAAACATAAACGTGATTTATGGGGCTATACACGCATTACCTGTGTCGAGCTGTAATAATTTTATAGGTAATACCCGAGGGACGTGTACTGAATTAGTTTAAATGTGATAATTATGTAATAATAATGTGTTGTAATGGTTTTTCTTTACGTTCTATTTTGAATATTAAAAAAAAAATACCTTAAAACTATTGTACTGTCTGCACCGAATTTATACCTATACTTACCACAGAAACATGTATCTGATTTGTCTCTACGATTTCCCACAATTCCTGAAAAAGAGTGGTTTTTGGGTGTCAGTATTTTATATTTAAAAATATTTGTCTTTTAAAGTGCATATCGTTAAAATCTTATAAATATGGCAAATGATATAATAATTACTATATGCTATATAAAATGTTTATAAAAAAGTTTCATTAATATTTAACTTTAAAATTAGATTGTACACAATGTCATTCTCAATCAAATGTAAAAAAAAATAGATGGCCTACTTTTGTTAGGCATATACAAATCACGTTTAACCTACAGTAAACATTATATTACACATTTTTATTACAAAATTACGCGATCCATTTAACAACCAAATGATACACCCATAGATGTCATCAGGGTTCGCACCATAACATGTCTTTGTAGTCTAACCGGGTTGGTTACCGGGGGAGTTAGCGATCGAGTGTGCAATAGGGGTGATATGATTACTAATACGTGTTCTGCACCCCGAGCGATCCTTTTGTGTTAGAGCGAAGCGAGTTTTTTTAATCATTAATTTTTAACAAGATGAAATTGTGGATTTTTTAAACTTGTTTGTTTCACTTCTCTGAAATGTTTTAGTTTTACAAAATGAATAAAATTGTGAGAGTTCATTTAATTTTCACTAAAATTGAACGTGCGGATTATATTCTTTATAATATTGGCTATATGAAAGTAGAAGTCCTTTAAAAAGAAAACAAGGTTAGCTTTTCAGACATACAAGAATTAAAAAAAAAAGTGATATTTTGATATAATTATTGTGTAAATATTCATGGATGCATGCATTTGATAAAGATATACCTAATTTTAATATTTCAAACAGATGTCTTAATTCTATTTATATATGTATAGATATTAAAGAGGTGAATGCTTTAAGCTTTTTATTAAAAATCTTTTCTAGACACACAAATCAATTCGAAATTTGAAGGGCAGGTTAGTGTGAGTAATGATACTTGTAGAATGAATGATACATTTCTGAATCTGTAAATAATAATAGAAATATTTTCTAGTGTTATGAAAGTGGAGACCATTGTTAAATATATAAATTCTAAATATTTATCTCTATGTTTATCAAAGTTTTCTTGTCCATAGTTGATTCATTAGATAATATAGATAAACTTATTGAAGGTTCGAGTAAAATCTTTCATTAATTACACCACTGGGTGTCTGGGACACTTTAACATTTGTAGCTGAACACGGAATGATAGAACATACATATATATTTCGTACCTTTAAATTTTCTCTTCGGTACCGTTACGAATAAAGAAAATAAGTTTTTCCTATTGCTTCGAAAATGCGTAGAACAGAGGGCGAATACCCACGAGACCAAAAGGTAACATATATCACGGCTTACATACAACAGTACACGATTTTCGTTCCACTAAAATGTTCAATGTAAACAGTGCTATGTCGTAAATCCTTATTTGTATTCTACTGCAATGAATATAAGGACTTTAATACAATGGAAGGCAATTCGATATGTTATTCCACCTTCCCTGAAGGCTTCCCTCGAGGATTAATATGATATTCGAATCATCTGTGTGTGCTTACGTAAAATTTTATACGACTTATCATTTCCATCGTATTATTCGTACAATTTTTTGTTGTAAAAATGTTAAATAAAGCAAAGCTAATACGAAAAAGGTATATATATCTGTTATTATCTTACTTATTTAAATGCTTAACTATAAAGCACACCGAGGCAATGTTTGATTTTTTAAAATCTTATTTTAGTTTCAAAGATACCTTAGGTACGTAATTTTCTTTTAAATGCCAATGCATAGATTTGAGGAAACAATAAAATGAAAGAATACCTTATTTATTACCTTATCTAACTGGAGATCAAAATTGTTGTCTAAAATTCAACAAAAATGCTCGTTTGAACTCATTAAGTAAAGTAGAGTGCATAATGTGCATGCCAAAGCGTTTAAAGGTAATCTCGATTTAAGGGGTTTACTCCACTTATCATCGGATAAACGAGTGATTCATTTTATTGGTATATATTATTTATTATTAATTTATTAATATAACTAGCTGCGTTGAGCAGCTAATTGAATAGGTTATGAATTGAATATGAATAAGGTTATAGAAAAAATAAACGACAACATAACATGACTCTACAACTTATAAGTGCGGAATGTGAACATGTGTGAAATACTGAAACATCTCTTGTAAATAATGAAGTTTTGTAGCTTTATTTTAACTCTACAGTACTGCTACAATACAAATCTCTTTGTCATTCTATGCAGGAAATTCAGTTCCGCAACAAACATGATCGGCGAAAATTGACAATTAACTAACGAGACTACGCATTTGTATTTTAGGTGTAGTTTATTGTATAATGTGTTTCTATCTTGGAGTAATGTCGCAGATAACATATCGATAAAGAATGTTCGATTTTAATAAAGCATTCTGTAATCTTAACGGGCTTTATAACAGTATGTTTAAAACAACCAAAAAGTTGACAAAATAAGAACAGTAAATATCCGAAATAGAAACTATAGAAGAAATTTCGTAAAAACTAAAATTTCTTTCGCTTGTATGTAATGTGAATGTGAAATACATATATGAATTTCAAATATTTATTTATATATTTAAGTTAGAGTAGGGCCTCTTTAAGTTAGAGTTTTAGCGCCTATTTAGATGATGTCTTAAATCTAAATACAACACGTTTGAAATTTAAGTCAAACCTATAAAAAAGAAGAGAAAATACCAATACAGGATAAAAACCTCAAATTAACTATTTACACCCTACCGTCCGTACCCCTACAGATGCGCGTGTTGGTGCCGAGGCTCAAGTGTCAAGCACATATTTATTGATTCACCGGAAATAGGTTTGTACGTTTAATGACAGGTGAGTGTGATGGGGTTTTGATTGCGGTCAACGCAATATTCTCTATCTATTGTTATATACAGTAGTTGTATCTAAGTTCTTTGATTTATTAGATTAGAGGCAAACGGTGTGGCAACACTAACGCAGGACAGATTGTAATCTTTACTTAAAGATAGTAAATAGTACTTTACTACTCCTGTTTTATTACAGGTTGAAAATTTAGTTCAAAGAGTTAGTCCAATTTAGTAAAGATATATAATTATTAAATTTGTTTTCATGTCTACACTCCTCAAACGCGTTTGATAACATTAACATTCATAAACCATGCATAGATACACGGATAAAATATAGTTCATGTTTAAATATTGGTCGTTTCTACGAAAATAACTATCAGAATACAAATACAAATATTCTTTATTGTACACCGGAAAATAACAAAAAATATACAACAACACAGAGAAAAACAGAAAAAAAATTACAAAAGAATATAAAATATTAAGCGGCTGTAGTAAGCTATAAAGGATTTTAACTATTGATTTTCTACGATGACCAATGTCTATATGTATAATTCAGCTGGCTATTCTTGGTGTCGCTCTAATGCTGTGTAACTCACACCGTTCTTAAGTCTGAAACCTTTTTGATTGATGCTTTTATTTTAATTACCGCAAAGGCCCATATTTCAATGTTACCAAAGGCGGTGATATTTTAATGACATTATTTGAATAAACCCTGATAATATTTCAACGTTTATTGTAAGCTGCATTCTGCTTACGCGTGGTGGTTACAATATAATATAGCTCGGTGCAATGTGATAAAAATATATTAAAACTTTTCATGAATAGGTAGCTAGCGGTGAAAATATATTAAAATTTATTAGTACTCTTACAATTTACATTCCAAATGAAATAGTTTATGAAGTCCATCTCTGGTTTAGTGTCTTACAAATTAAACAGTTCGGCTGCGGCACACTTAAATAAACAAGGTAGCGTGCTTCTCCCCACTGAACATCAATTTTGTGTGTCCAATAGCCTTGCAGATACATCCGTTTTCCACGCTATTACGCCAGTTACTATTTGCTCAGCCGAAAAACAATTATTTTTTTAAATCTCCAAGAGTATTATAGTATCGTTGCTATAAAAGATAAAATATAAGACCAATTGTTGCTTCCGCTTTTACTGTTTCGAGGGTAATTTACGAATATGAGCACAAAGTTGTTTGTTTTGTTTTGATGAATCTGTTGTTTTTTACTTGAAACGACACATATACCTTTTATAAATAAGTATTATAATGGATGTTTTGAGGAAGTTAAGTTATGGAAAAGTTTATTCATTAATCGTAAAAGTAATCAGTTTGAAAAATTAAAAGCCAAGAGCTTCATTTTAATTGTTTGCCCTCTACTATCGCTTTATTATCGCGTCCTTAGCATTTAACCCGGACACGGCAAAAGTTATAATGGCTGTATATCGCTCGATCTTCCTTTCAGAGTCAACGTTATCGTGTTTCAGTATAGGCCCCGCGTGGAAGAATTGTACTAATTACGGTGAAGTATGCTCAACACTTTTAGTGACACGATTTTCGATAGGATATAGAAAACTATGTGTGAAGTATCGTATTTGGAAGTCTTTAGCTTTTAAAAACGAATCACGTACTTAATGCTGTAGAAATTAAAAATTGCACTTACAGTATGTAATTTTTCACAAAATACAAAACTTTATAAAATTTACATGAATAGGTTTACGTCTTATCATTTCACGTCCACAGATCTGAAGGGAGCTAATTCAAAAGTTATCTAATTCCTAAAATCGATATAAGCTTCATACTTTTTATATTAATATTCCAGTATGTGATTTTTTAGTTCCCTTTAGATATGGAGGACGATCTATGTATGTAAAAAATGTTAAATAAGTATATCTAAAATAAATTCACAAAATACGAAGTATAAAACGCTCAATATAATTTTATTGTTTCCATTGTTATTTCATCTACGAGCTTTTCATAAAGAAATAGTGGGGGTCCAGAGAACTGGACCCACCAGTTTGTTGTTAGATGACTTTCAATTAAGACTGCTACTACTGATTCATCCATTAAAACAATGCTTCCAGATAATAATTCATACACAGCATTATTATGGATTATGGATCACATCTTCTGATCGCCATAAGTTTTTAGATAGAAGAACCGTTTCATGTCTTCAAGATTGTAACATCAGAAACTTATACATAACTCGTATATCCACGTTAGAGTTTAAATTTTTCATATACTTTTTAAAACTTAGGATAATTTAAAGCTAGAATTACAGTTTTTATCGTACACATTTTAGTTATGCAAAATGTTGGGCGGTGAAAACTCGTAAAGCACATTTTACGTGTCCTATCCTGAATTCTGTTACAGTATAAAATATTCGTTTGACGTTTATAAAATTGTCCGTATAAAGCATGAAAGATACAACAGTAATTAAATATCTCGTCACAGTCTAAATTCAATTAAGCGCTCGTTCATTCCAGTTGCTGTGAAGGGAATTTATGAAATAGTCCGTGTAACAGTTGGAATAGCTCATTGAAATGAAAAACGATATTTTTATATCTCTTAAGTCTCTGGGAATGAAGAGAAGATTTAAAATAACGGAAGTCGCCTGGAAATCGGTTTAAAGCTGGTCAAAGCTCTTAGGGGCGTGGAGGATTTTAACGCTGAATATTTGAAGATATTTTTTTTGTACTAGCCCACGATCGCTTTTATATAAAACGACGTTTGAAATTCTTGAAATTCATTTAGTATATTAATATAGTCATTGTTTGCAAATATTTTTTGTATAAAGTACCTAGCTATTCAGAATATTATTTAAACAGTTTTCATATTATAGGCATATTCCTTAACGTATTGACCATGATAAAAATAATCGACAACCTGTGTAAATATTAGCAAGAGGAGAGTAGTGTGATAGTGTCATAATCATAATAATACGAACGGTCGGTAGGCCAAAGTACACATCTAAAGCAATTTGTTTGAGCATGTAATAGCGGGCGTGCGTCGAAATGAGCACAGGCGGGCCAGTATTAAATACACATTATGTACACAAATAAACAATTCCGTTTCCGCTAATGAATGATAATCAGCTACAGTTCTTAATTTCTACTCAAGTGCTGCCACACAATACGTAACCGCTTGTTGTTGTTTGTCGTATTTGTTCGAAACCGCAATGATTGGGTTTCGTTACAGATAACACACGTTTTCGGGTGGTGATAAATTGAATTATTGTGCTGCGTGCTGAAATGTAGGATAAACATTATGTTTTACAACGATTGTGGTGTGGATGGATGTTGGCATGGTTGGATTTGTTTCTTTATCATGAAAAATTACTGGGTAGGGTTTGAGCAACTTTTACGGATAAGTGGTCTGTAGTTTGTAAGTCAACAACATAATTATAGGTTACATTTTATTAACATCAGTAACGTGACTAGTTTTTTTTTAATATCACAAAATAAGTTAAATTTTTCAATTAAAAAAAATTAAGAAATGAGGAAACAATTTACTGTTCATTCAATTCTTACTCGGGATTTCGTTTATATTTTAATGTTAGTATTAATTAAATTATTCTTACTAATGAACGAAAGTACGAAACCACATATTCTGAGTCTTAATTCCTCCGATAGTAATATTTTTGTAGTAAGCCGGCTTTTCCGGAAGCCGTAAAAGCCGGTTTGTTATGAATGAAAGAGAAATAAATTCTATTATCAGTAGACGTAGTCGTGTTACAGATTGTGTAGGCATGCAATTTTAATTAGGTCACGAAATATTTCGACCATATATTATATTTCGCTTTAAAGTTGCGTTGATATGGAATTAAAAATGAATTCCATATTCCCAATTATTTTCTCATAACATGTTTGAAATAACAGTTATGTTTTAATTAATTAATGTTTATAATTGGTATAATATTACAAATTATTTCATTATTTGGTTAGCTGGTTTAATAATAAACCAAAATAATAGAATATTAAAACTTTATTGTGGCCGTTAATTGGATTTACTTTAAAATTTTAAACCTTTTTAATGTAGATCTGTTCAAACTTAGAGTTTTAGTAGGCACCTACCCAAAGTTAGCCTTACAATTTAGCAAGACGTTGCTAGTAAATGAGTATTACAGCTATGTTATATTATGATCTTAACAAAAATCGCTGTTGTGTGCCTTATTGCACAATGACGATTCAAATTTTATGAAAAAGTAAATAAACCATAAAGAATCTCTACCACACATTGTATATCTATACTAATATTATAAAGAGGAAATATTTGTTTGTTTGTTTGTATTGAATAGGCTCCGAAACTACTTGAC